>CM035437.1:135844713-135849713 GCA_020310875.1 Ceratopteris richardii
TAGATAGATAGATAGATAGATAGATAGATAGATAGATAGATAGATAGATAGATAGATAGATAGATAGATAGATAGATAGATAGATAGATAGATAGATAGATAGATAGATAGATAGATAGATAGATAGATAGATAGATAGATAGATAGATAGATAGATAGATAGATAGATAGATAGATAGATAGATAGATAGATAGATAGATAGATAGATAGATAGATAGATAGATAGATAGATAGATAGATAGATAGATAGATAGATAGATAGATAGATAGATAGACAAATGGATAGATAGGTAGGTAGGTAGGTAGATAGATAGATAGATAGATAGATAGATAGATAGATAGATAGATAGATAGATAGATAGATAGATAGATAGATAGATAGATAGATAGATAGATAGATAGATAGATAGATAGATAGATAGATAGATAGATAGATAGATAGATAGATAGATAGATAGATAGATAGATAGATAGATAGATAGATAGATAGATAGATAGATAGATAGATAGATAGATAGATAGATAGATAGAGAGATAGATAGAGAGATAGATAGAGAGATAGATAGAGAGATAGATAGAGAGATAGATAGAGAGATAGATAGAGAGATAGATAGATAGATAGATAGATAGATAGATAGATAGATAGATAGATAGATAGATAGATAGATAGATAGATAGATAGATAGATAGATAGATAGATAGATAGATAGATAGATAGATGTTGGGAAAGATGGATGGATGATCCAAGACATTGAGTAGGTACTGCTAAAACCTGCTTTGTACCAGCCGTCTATTAGTTAACACTTGTGTACAATCCCATTGGCATGACAAGCATTGCCTAATGGTGTAGGGAGGTGTAGACTATGATGTAGTGCTCACACACACTCAATGACAGTAGAATGAAGCTCGAGAGTGATGTCTCTCACCGCGACTTTTCAAGTTCACCTTTTATATGGAATGTGTAAGAATTTGAATTCAAATTCAAATTCTTGGCTCCTTCTAATCAAGCTTCTAAAAACTTGGAGATATTCTCTGAATCAAGTGAACTAACTTTTCCACGAATCATTTGGGTAGGTGCTTACAAAAGATTCTAAGTCAAATTGACTTTTACAATGAGGTAAAGTGGTAAGTAATCACTAGCATATGTTCCTATGATTCTTCATGCATGTAGAGTCTTCATGATATCTTCCAAGCCAAATGTGTAGGCTTGTGATTTACACCAACAGATCCCCCTCAAGCCAAACATTTTGGCTTAAGTCTTCATCTTCAATCTTCAAGTACATCCTGCAATCCAATCATAGATTTGAACCTGCAAAGTTTGGTCCCATCCAAAGCTTTAGTCAGCAAATCTGCACATTGCATGTTGGTTGACACAAAGGTCAGCTGAATGTTCTTGCTTAGCAACTTCTCCCTCACATAGTGATAATGAACTTCTATGTGTTTGGTCCTGGCATGATAGATAGGATTAACTGCAAGGTTAAGAGAACTTGTATTATCTCCAAAGATAATTGGAGGCCTAGTATATAAGCCCAATTCTATATACAAAAGCTTAATCCAAATTGCTTCTTGAGTGGCATTAGCTAGCCCTCTATACTCTGCCTCTGTAGAAGATAATGCAACAGTTGGTTGCTTCTTTGCAAACCATGAAATTGGTTTGTCACCTGCAAAAGAAATGTATCCTGAAGTGCTTCTCCTATCATCCTTGCATCCTGCTCAATCTGCATCTGAATAAACTTTTATATCAATATCTGAAGTGTAAGGAAAGTATAAACCATGGTTCTGTGTACCCTTGAGATACTTCAAGATTCTTTTGGCAGCCTCTAAGTGAGGTATCCTTGGCTTGTGCATAAATTGACTTAGCGCACTAACTCCATATGCAATATCAATTCTTGTAAGAGTAGCATAGTTCAAGCTACCTACCATACTTTGATAACCTGTAATGTCTTGGACTTCATCACCTTCATGGGCACTTAGCTTTAGATTCACCTCCATTGGAGTGCTTGCTGCTTTAGCATCCTGCAAGTGAAATTTATTCAACATGTCGTGCACATACTTCTTCTGAGTAATGTATATCCCTGGATTAGTGTAAACTAATTCAAGTCCCAAAAAATACGTCAATAGCCCAAGATCGTTGATCTTGAACTCCTTCATCATTTGGCTTTTGATATTTCTGATTCCAGTGACATCATTACCTGCAATGATGATGTCATCAACATAAACACAGAGATAGATTACCTCTGAATTACTTCTCTTAATGAACAGAGAAGTGTCAGCCTTACTCATGATAAAACCTTGGTCTTGGAGGTATGTAGTTAGCTTGTAATTCCATGCCCTAGGTGCCTGCTTCAATCCATATAAAGCCTTCTTTAATTTGCAAACATAAGTTACCTTCTTAGGGTCTTCATAGCCAGGAGGTTGTGACATATAAACCTCTTCTGAAATCCATCCATTCAAGAAAGCATTCTTGACATCCAATTGGTACATGTTCCAATTCTTTGATGCAGCCACGGTAACCAACACTCTGATTGTTGGCATCTTGGCCACAGGAGAAAATGTCTCTTCATAGTCAATTCCTTGGGTTTGTGCAAACCCCTTGGCTACCAATCTGGCCTTGTACCTGTTAATTGTGCCATCAGAATTTCGTTTCAATTTATAGATCCATCTGGATCCTATTACCTTCATGGAGTCCTTCTTGGGTACTAACTCCCATGTATCACTCTCCTTGAGTGCTTCAATCTCCTCATCCATAGCTTCTTTCCATTCTGACTTGGTGAATGCTTCTTCATATGAACCTGGTTCTTCATTTGACAAATCCTTTGCAAGATAAATTGAATGTTTAGTAACAAGAGATGTATCATACCCATATCTGATAGGTTTTTTGCTTTCTCTTTGAGACCTTCTGATTGATTGAGTTGAAGATTCTGGTATGTCCTCAAGCTTCTTCATCTTCATTTTGCCTTTGGACTTCCATGCCTTGAACTCTTCAAGGTTGATTGTATCTTCATCATGTGAACTTGACTCCCCATCCTGAGTAGGTTCCTCCTTTGTAAGTTTTGGAAATTCTTCTTCCAAATCATAGGGTAGTTTGACCTCCCTGCATTCATTCTCATACCAAGAATCATTCTCATCAAAGATCACATCTCTGCTTACCATAAATCCCTTATTGGTAGGGTTACAAAACCTGTAACCTTTTTTATTTAAATCATATCCAATGAAAATACATTTTTTAGCCTTGGGATCCAATGATGGTCTCTTACCATGCCATGCTTCATATGGTGTCATACCATCAAGTGACTTTGATGGTAACCTGTTTATGAGATAGGTGGCAGTAGAAACACTCTCTGCCCATAGATAGTTAGGTAATTTCTTCTCATTAAGTATAGATCTAGCTGTCTCAACAATTAACCTATTTCTTCTTTCAACTACCTCATTCTGTTCAGGAGAGTACTTGTGGTTATTTCCCTTCTGATGCCTCTGTCTTGCAAGAAGTCCTCAAATTCATTGGAGAAGTACTCACCTCCTCCATCTGACCTTAGCCTCTTCAAATTCCTTCCTGTCTGATTTTCAACTAATGCAAGATATTTCTTAAAACAATTAAATACCTCATCCTTGTGCTTCATAAAGTATAATACAGTCCATCTGCTATAGTCATCAATAAAAGACACATAGTACCTTGAACCTGAAATTGAGGGTTCTTTGCTAGGTCCCCATACATCTGTGTGTACAAGCTCTAGATAGTCTTCATGCATATATCCTTTCTTGGAGAAGGGTAACCTGTGAGACTTACCAAATTGACAAGCAGCACACTTGTAAATCATATGTTGCTTGGATACATTAGGTATCCCAAGCACACATTGGTCCCTGCACATTTTTTTCAAGGTCCTTTCTCCTATGTGCCCTAATCTCTTGTGCCAAATCTCAAGCTCTAAAAGTGTTTGATCTTTATACCTGTATAATGCAATGTTCTTTGTATCTTCCAACTCAAAAGTGAAAAGTCTACCTGATTTTTCTCCTTTAGCTATCCTTTTGAATCCATGTCTTGGGTCCTCCACAAATGCTCCATATTGATTGAATCTGACCTGCAACCCTTTCTCTACAATTTGACCAACACTCATTAGGTTCTTTGTAATTGTAGGTACATAAAGTACTGTGCTCAACAAATTCTGATTACCATCACAAGTTTTCACATTTCCAACTTTAACTACAGAATGCTTTGTATCATCACCTGTTTGGACTTGGTGTTTACCTTTTGGTTCCTCAAGATCAGAGAGTAGTGCAACATTACCAGCCACATGATTTGAACACCCTGAATCAATATAAAATAAGTGATCATCATTTGTACCTGACTTTGAAGTCATGTTCATGATCAAGAGAGAGTCATCCTGCTCCTCTATGTAGTTGTTGTAGTCCTTTCTGTTTCTGAATCCTCCTTGGTAGTTGTCATTGTAATTGTTGTTGTAGTTGTTGTTATAAATGTTGTTGTGGCCTTGGTGATGGTTGAACCTTCCTCTAGACTGAGAGTATCCACCTCTTTGGTAGCCTCTTCCTCTCTGATTTTTGTAATTCCTGTAACACTCATCTGTGGTGTGATTTGATAAACCACAAATGTTACATGGTGATGAGTTATAGGGTCTCCCCCTACCTTGCTTACCTCCTCTGCCCCTTCCTCTTGAAGATCTACCTCTCCCTGCATAGTTGGCTTGGGAGGTAGACCCTTCATCTTCCACCTTTTTACTCTTGCCTTTATCCTTGGATTTCTTATCAGTGTATAGGGCAGAAGAGTTGTTACCTTTGGATGTATCTCCACTCTTGGTAAGCTTTGCTTCATGTGTAAATAGTTGACCCATGAGAGTTGTAAGATGTGGAGTGTGCATGTCCATGTAGAGATCCATTGCAGTGGTGAAGCTTTCCCACTTGTCATCAGGCTTGATCCCATTGATTACCTGCCTTACAATTTGTTCCTCTTCAATCTCTTCTCCTATGCTTGCTAACTGATCTG
>CM035437.1:135857213-135864713 GCA_020310875.1 Ceratopteris richardii
TAGCCAAGATGCCAACCATCAAAGTGTTGGTAAGTGTGGTTGCATCAAAAAATTGGAACATGTACCAATTGGATGTCAAGAATGCTTTCTTGAATGGATGGATTTCAGAGGAGGTATATATGTCACAAACTCCTGGGTATGAGGACCCTAAGAAGGTAACATATGTTTGCAAATTAAAAAAGGCTTTATATGGATTAAAGCAGGCACCTAGGGCATGGAATTACAGGTTAACTACTTGCCTCCAAGATCAAGGTTTTGTCATGAGCAAGGCAGATACTTCTCTATTCATCAAGAGAAGTAATTCAGAGGTAATATACCTATGTGTTTATGTTGATGACATCATACTTACAGGTAATGATGTTAATGGAATCAGACAAATAAAGAGTCAGATGATAAAGGAGTTCAAGATCAATGATCTTGGTCTGTTAAAGTATTTTCTTGGGCTTGAGTTAGTTTATATTAACTCTGGAATATACATTACTCAGAGAAAGTACATACAGGATATGTTGAAGAAGTTTCACTTGCAGGATGCCAAAGTTGCAAGTACTCCAATGGAGGTAAACCTAAAACTAAGTGCCCATGAAGGTGATGAAATTAATGACATTACAAAGCATGGTGGGTAGCTTAAACTATGCTACCTTAACAAGGATAGATATTGCATATGGAGTTAGTGTGCTAAGTCTGTTTATGCACAAGCCAAGGGTACCTCACTTAGAAGCTGCCAAGAGAATCTTGAAGTATCTCAAGGGTACACAACATCATGGTTTGTATTTCCCCATACACTTCAGATATTGATATCAAAATATACTCAGATGCAGATTGGGCAGGATGCAAGGATGATAGGAGGAGCACTTCTGGTTACATTTCATTTGCAGGTGATAAGCCAATTTCATGGTCTTCAAAGAAGCAACCTACTGTTGCTTTGTCTTCCACAGAACCAGAGTATAGAGGATTGACTAATGCCACACAAGAAGCAATATGGATCAAGCTATTGTATACAGACTTGGGTTTGTATACTAGGTCACCAATAATCTTTGGAGATAATACAAGCTCACTTCACCTTGCAGCTAATCCTATCTATCATGCTAGGACCAAACACATAGAGGTCCATTATCACTATGTGAGAGAGAAGTTGCTAAACAAAGACATTCAAGTAACCTATGTATCAACCAATATGTAGTGTGCAGATTTGTTGACTAAAGCTTTGGATGGAAACAAACTTTGCACGTTCAAAGCAATGATTGGATTGCAAGATACACAGGAAGAATGATGGATGAAGACTAAGCCAAAATGTTTTGCTTGAGGGGGAGCTGTTGATGTAAATCACAAGCCTACACATTTGGCTTGATGACTACATTGAAGACCCTATACATGTGAAGAAGCATAGGAACAAAGGCTAGTGGTTAATTACCACTTTATCTCATTGTAAAAATCAGATTGACTTGGAATCTTTTGTAACCACCTACCAAAAGGGATTCGTGGAAAAGTTAGCTTTTGATTGAAGGAATATCTCCTAGGATATAGGAGCTTAATCATAGGGAGCCAAAAGTTTGAATTTGAATTCAAATTTTTACTCACTCTCTATAAAAATCGTCATGAAAAAGTCGCGGTAACACTCATCATTCCCGAGCTCATTAATGTCAATTCTGAGTGTGTGTGAGACCTACAATCTAGCACACACTGATCCAGACCATTAGGCAATGATATTCATGCCAATGGGTTTGTATACAAGTGTTCATTAATACATATATCTTCATTAGTTATGTCTGAGTTCTCTATCATACTACTTGAAAGTCTGTCAACTTGTGGAGTGCATATTGTTGGGATAGATGGATGGATGCTCCAAGAGACTGAGTAGGTACTGCTAAACCTACTTTGTACCAGCCCTCTTTTGCTTCAGAGTTGATAAGTAGACCTTCTTAGCTTTCCAATAACACCAAAAAATGGCCTATGTGCTTTGGAAGTGATGTGTATAATGATTGAACCAAAACAGATAACTTTGAAGTTCACAAACTCAAGAAAACCTTCTATTTTAGTCTTGACACCTGCTGACTGTTTTGATCACTGTGACCAGTATAGTAGAAATTGATAAAATTCCTTCTAGGGGTATTTAATTAGCTTAGTAAGCTACCATTTGCAAGTGGAATGATGTAAAAAGATAAACTATGCTAAGAGAAATCAACTTAGCAAGTTTAGCTATACCCCCGACTTTTTAGGACTGTAGCAAAAATTGACCAGAGTTTCACCTCGACGCAGATTTCTCTGAAATGGCTTAACAGATTTACTTCAAGCTTTGATAGCATCTAGATGCTTTTGAGCTGAATCCAACAAGCTTTGAATCACTCGATTTGGTGGAGAATTGACCGAGATATGCCCTTGACACATTGACAGACTTTTGAGTAGACTAACAGAGAACTCAGAGATTAATGATGTAAATGTATCTATTAATTAACACTTCTATACAATCCCATTGGCATGAATGACATTGCCTAATGGTGTAGAGAGGTGTAGGCTATGGTATAGTCCTCACACACACTCAAACTCAGTAGAATGAGACTCGGGAATGATCTATCTCTCACCGCGACTTTTCAAGTTCACTTTTTTATATGTGATGAGCAAAGATTTGAATTCAAATTCAAATTTTGGCTCCCTATGATCAAGCTCCTAAATGCTTGGAGATATTCCTTCAATCAAATGAGCTATGTTTTCCACGACTCACTTTGGTAGGTGATTACAAAAGATTCTAAGTCAATTTGACTTTTACAATGAGGTAAAGTGGTAATTAACCACTAGCATATGTTCCTATGCTTCTTCATGTATGTGTAGACTTTAATGCATCCTTTGAGCCAAATGTGTAGGCTTGCAAATTACACCAACAGCTCCCCCTCAAGCCAAAAATTTTGGCTTAAGTCTTCATCTTTAATCTTCAAGTATATCCTGCAATCCAATAATGGATTTGAACCTGCAAAGTTTTGTTCCATCCAAAGCTTTAGTCAACAAATCTGCACATTTCATGTTGGTTGATACATAGGTAAGTTGAATCTTCTTGCTTATCAACTTCTCTTTCACATAATGGTAATGAACCTCTATGTGTTTAGTCCTAGCATGATAGATAGGATTAGCTGCAAGGTGAAGAGAACTTGTATTATCCCCAAAGATAATTGCTGACCTAGTATATAAGCCCAATTATGTATACAAAAGCTTAATCCAAATTGCTTCTTGTGTGGCATTAGCTATTCCTCTATACTCTGCTTCTGTGGAAGACAAAGCAACAGTAGGTTGCTTCTTTGAAGACCATGAAAAGTGTATATCCCTGAATTAGTGTAAACTAATTCAAGCCCTAGAAAATACTTCAATAAACCAAGATCATTGATCTTGAACTCCTTCATCTGTCTTTTGATATACCTGATTCCATTGACATCATTAGCTGTAATGATGATGTTATCAACATAAACACAGAGATAGATTACCTCTGAATTACTTCTCTTAATGAATAGAGAAGTGTCAGCCTTGCTCATGACAAAACCTTGGTCTTGGAGGTATGTGGTTAACCTGTAATTCCATGCCCTAGGTGCCTGGTTTAATCCATATAAAGCCTTCTTTAATTTGCAAACATAAGTTACCTTCTTAGGCTCCTCATAGCCAGGAGGTTGTGACATATAAACTTCTTCTGAATCCATCCATTCAAGAAAGCATTCTTGACATCCAATTGGTACATGTTCCAATTCTTTGATGCAGCCACACTTACCAACACTCTGATTGTTGGCATCTTGGCCACAGGAGAAAATGTCTCTTCATAGTCAATGCCTTGGGTTTGTGCAAAACCCTTGGCTACCAATCTCGCTTTGTACCTATTAATTGTTCCGTCAGAATTTCTTTTCAACTTATAGATCCATCTGGATCCTATTACCTTCATAGAATCCTTCTTGGGTACTAACTCCCATGTGTCACTCTCCTTGAGTGCTTTAATCTCCTCATCCATAGCTTCTTTCCGTTCTGATTTGGTTATTGCTTCTTCATATGAACCTGGTTCTTCATTTGACAAACCTTTGGAAAGATAAATTGAATGTTTAGTAACAATAGATGTATCATACCCATATCTGATAGGTTTCTTGCTTTCTCTTTGACATCTTCTGATTGATTGAGTTGATGATTCAGGTATGTCTTCAAGCTTCTTCATCTTCATTTTGCCCTTGGACTTCCATGCTTTGAATTCTTCAAGGTTGATAGTGTCTTCATCATCTGAACTTGAGGCTTCATTCTAAGTAGGTTCCTCCTTTGCAAGTTTTGGAAATTCCTCTTCTAAATCATAGGGTAGTTTGACCTTCCTGCATTCATCTCATACCAAGAATCATTTTCATCAAAGATCACATCTCTGCTTACCATAAATCCCTTATTGGTAGGATTATAAAACCTGTAACCTTTTTTATTTAAATCATACCCAATGAAAATACATTTTTCAGCCTTTGGGTCTAGCTTATCTCTTGTCTGAGAACGAATGTGCACATATGCTACACATCCAAATATTTTGCAGTGATCTAATGATGGTCTCTTACCATGCCATGCTTCATAGGGTGTCATACCATCAAGTGACTTAGATGGTAACCTGTTTATGAGGTAAGTGGCAATAGAAACACTCTCTGCCCATAGATAGTTAGGTAACTTCTTCTCATTAAGCATAGATCTAGCTGTCTCAACAATTAACCTATTTCTTCTCTCAGCTACCCCATTCTGTTCAGGAGAATACCTTGTGGTTATCTCTCTTTTGATGCCTCTGTCTTGCAAGAAATCTTCAAATTCATTGGAGAAGTACTCACCTCCTCCATCTGACCTTAGCCTCTTCAAATTCCTTCCTGTCTGGTTTTCAACTAATGCAAGATATTTCTTAAAACAATTAAATACCTCATCCTTGTGCTTCATGAAGTATAATACAGTCCATCTGCTATAATCATCAATGAAAGACACATAGTACCTTGATCCTGAGACTGAGGGGTCTTTGCTAGGTCCCCAAACATCTGTGTGTACAAGCTCTAGGTAGTCTTCATGCATATATCCTTTCTTGGAGAAGGGTAACCTGTGAGACTTACCAAATTGACAAGCAGCACACTTGTAAATCATATGTTGCTTTTCAAGGTTCTTTCTCCTATGTGCCCTAACCTTTTGTGCCAAATCTCAAGCTCTGAAAGTGTTTGATCTTTATAATTGTATAGTGCAATATTCTTTGTATCTTCCAACTCAAAAGTGAATAGTCTACCTGATTTTCCTCCTTTAGCAATCCTCTTGAACCCATGTCTTGGGTCCTCCATATATGCTCCATATTGATTGAATCTGACCTGCAACCCTTTTTCCACAATCTGACCAACACTCATCAAATTTTTGGTAATGGTTGGTACATAGAGTACCCTGCTCAACAAATTCTGATTACCATCACAAGTCTTAACATTTCCAACTTTAACTACTGAATGCTTTGTATCATCACTTGTTTGGACTTGATGTTTACCTTTTGGTTCCTCAAGATCATAGAGTAGTGCCACATTGCCAGCCACATGATTTGAGCACCCTGAATCAATGTAGAATAGGTGGTCATCATTTGTACATGACTTTGAAGTCATGTTCATGATCAGAAGAGAGTCATCCTGCTCCTCTGTGTAGTTGTTGTAGTGCTTTCTGGTTTTGAATCCTCCTTGGTAGTTGCCATTGTAATTGTTGTTGTAATTATTGTTGTAATTGTTGTTGTGGCCTTGGTGATGGTTGAACCTTCCTCTTGACTGTGAGTATCCACCTCTTTGGTAGCCTCTTCCTCTCTGATTTTTGTAATTCTTGAAACACTCATCTGTAGTATGATTTGATAAACCACAAATGTTACATGGTGATGAGTTATAGGGTCTCCCCCTACCTTGCTTACCTCCTCTGCCCCTTCCTCTTGAAGATCTACCTCTCCCTGCATAGTTGGCTTGGGAGGTAGAGCCTTCATCTTCCATCTTCTTGCTCTTGCCTTTATCCTTAGAATTCTTATCAGTGTATAGGGCAGAAGAGTTATTACCTTTGGATGTATCTCCATTTTTTGTGAGTTTTTCTTCATGTGTAAATAGTTGTCCCATGAGAGTTGTAAGATGTGGAGTGTGCATGTCCATGTAGAGATCCATTGCAGTGGTGAAGCTTTCCCATTTGTCATCAGCCTTGATTCCATTGATCACTTGCGTTACAATTTTTTCTTCTTCAATCTCTTCTCCTATGCTTGCTAACAGATCTGTAACATCTTTGATCTTGGTCACAAATTCTGAAACAGCTTGCTTAGGTTGCTTCCTTAGTGTTGTGAATTCAATCCACAACTGATTTTTCCTAGCCCTTGTATTGGAGGAAAAATATGATGACAAGGTTTCCCAAGTTTCTTGGGATGTCTTACAATTTCTGATATGTGGCAAAAGAAAGTCAGAGATAGAGTTGAGTAGATATGACCTTGCCAATGCATCCTTAGCACACCATGTGTTGAGCTTTTCTTGTTCTTCCTTGGTTGGTAATCCTCTTGCTTTGAATGAGGGCAATTCCTCATCTCCTGAGATGTATCCATAGAGACTCCTTCCTTGTAAGTAGGTCTTCATCCTTAGAGACCAAGCTTGATAGTTGTTCCTGTCCAATTTATCAATAAATGAAGGAAAACCATCTCCCATTTTACCTCTATTGCTCTGATACCACTGTTGGGATAGATGGATGGATGCTCCAAGAGACTGAGTAGGTACTGCTAAACCTGCTTTGTACCAGCCCTCTTTTTCTTCAGAATTGATAAGTAGACCTTCTTAGCTTTCCAATAACACCAAAAATGGCCTATGGGCTTTGGAAGAGATGTGTGTAATGATTGAACCAAAACAGATAACTTTGAAGTTCACAAACTCAAGAAAACCTTCTATTTTAGTCTTGACACCTGCTAACTATTTTGCTTAGTGTGACTAGTACAGTAGAAATTGATAACATTCCTTCTAGGGGTATTTAATTAGCTTAGTAAGCTACCATTTGCAAGTGGAATGATGTAAAAATATAAACTATGCTAAGAGAAATCAATTTAGCAAGTTTAGCTATACCCTCGACTTTTTAGGACTGTAGTAGAAATTGACCAGAGTTCACCTCGATGCAACTTTCTCTGAAATGGCTGAATAGAATTACTTCAAACTTTGATAGCATCTAGATGCCTTTGCGATGAATCCAACAAGCTTTGAATCACTCGATTTGCTGGAGAATTGACCGAGATATGCCCTTGACAAGTTGACAGACTTTTGAGTAGACTAACACAGAACTCAGAGATTAATGATGTAAATGTATCTATTAATTAACACTTGTATACAATCCCATTGGCATGAATGACATTGCCTAATGGTGTAGAGAGGTGTAGGCTATGGTATAGTCCTCAAACTCAGTAGAATGAGACTCGGGAATGATCTGTCTCTTACCGCGACTTTTCAAGTTCACTTTTTTATATGTGATGAGCAAAGATCTGAATTCAAA
>CM035437.1:135874713-135912213 GCA_020310875.1 Ceratopteris richardii
ACATCAAAGAGGTGGACACACAAGAAGAAGGAGAAAGTAGGGAGCTCCAGGAAATGTATGTCAAATGGTTATAAGAAATCCCTACAAAAATAGTAATTTTCATCACTAAAAGCGGCCATTGTAAATACCATTTCATATTTTTTTAGCTCCATTTTGTGCAAGCCAAGGAGTCCTTGAGCTTGAGGAGCATAACAAGTACCTACCTATCAATTTTCTTATTTTTTAGATTCCATTGGAGCCCTCAAATAGGCCCTAGAACCTAATTTTTAACTAGGCCGGACACTAGGTCTGGACATGGCCAAAGCTAGTCAAAAACTATAAACCTGTATCATCATCCCCAGCAGTCTCCGCAGGTACGAAAAAGCTCGGCTCAGTCTCTATGTCGTAGACCTCTGTCGATCACGATGGACACAAAACTTGACCTTCTGGTAAAACAAAGTGCACCACCATAATCTACATGATGAATACACTCTAAATCACTAATCACAGTAAAAAAATTCCATGTTTCTCTGTCAATCACGACCGACACTATCGATCGCCATCGATAGCCATGATCAACAGCCTCTCTCAAGCACGACCGACAACCTCTGTCAATCACGATCGACAGACCCCACGACCGACTGCCACATAGGATTCAGTCAATTGCGATCGACACCATCGATTGCGATCGACTGAAATTTGACGATTGACACCAAAACTCGCATTGCCACATGTCCATCGTGTCAAATAGAACCCCGATTGACTGAAATCATAGCCAAAATCTTGGAAAAAGTGTCGACCGCGATTGACACCGTCGATCACGATTGACAGGCTCACGACCGATTCTATCAATCGCGATTGACGTGTCGATCGCGATGGATAGGCCCCGACGGACACCTCTATCAATCGCGATTGACGGACATGTCGATCGCAATTGACAGGCTTTTTCGGCCAAATTTCTAGGGTTTTTTATTCCACGTTTTTTGGGGTAATTTTGGGCATACTTATCAAGCCATTAATGATTTGTGAGGTCCCTACACTTGTATTTTTGAGAAAAAAATCCTGTGAACTGTTAGCCTGTTTGAACTTTTTTTTAACCCTCGAACTAGGGGGAACAAAACCAAGGGATCTCTAGAATTGTTTGCCATAAAGATAGAGGGCAAATTGATATCTAAATTGCATGAATGGAAGTGGTTTGTTATGTCGTTTGAATCTAAGTCTTGAGCTAACCTTGGGACTTTTACAGGTCCATTGAGAGCATTTGAGGGCATCCAAAGCAAGGGCTTTTTGCAAGCTTGAGAACCGGGTTCTTCAGCACCAAAGGGCAAGGGATCAGCAAGTGAGGTTGGAATACTCTCAACTCCCTTTGTCAATTCCTAGCTTAGGCTACACGTGAATAGTGCTAGAAGTAAGTCAAGGCAACGATAGGCACGAGACAAGTCAAAGACTATCTAAGAAATCAAGTTCAAGTCAAGAGATAACATGTGTGTGACCGATAACTTTGAAGGAAAAGAACCGAACGTGGAACGATCAACTTAAAGTGTGGAAATTAACTCAAGTAATCCTGACGACGTGATATCAGACAAGATCATAAACACGATAGTCAACTAAAAAGAACCAAGTGACTAATACAAATTGATCGGCAAGGAGGTTGTACCTTGGGAAAAAAATTGGGATTGCTCAATTAGGCATATGAACCTTAGATCATGATGACACCTAGGGAGAGATAGACAGAGTCTTAGGTCTTTAGGGGCTAGTGTCAATCATACTAATGGGTCTTGGGGCCCAGCAGTTGAGCCATCATTCTCACTACCCTAGCTCTGAAAACTAGTGAGTCCGAGATGTCTCAGGGTATGGAGAGACCTACAGGAAGTTCAGGAGTGCCTTACTTACAAAGGGTAGAAGGCCCTTACAAGACACAACTAGAATACCTTAGGACCAACCGATTAGGTGCTTGCATCTATGAGGACGGCCTAGGAAGATCCGTGGTCGAGATTAAAAACCCAGATCAACCCATTGGACTAGAACATCCAGCACTCAAGTTTGAAAATGGAGCATACTTGGACAAAGAAGGAACTATATACGTGGTCACCAGACACCCAGATAGGACAGACGAATTCGGGAATGTGATTCTAGAAACGGACATAGGTGACCTAGAGCAAGGAAACTTAGGTGGAGAGCCTAAAACCCCTCGAGGCAAATCTGTTCTTACTAGAATCCTCACACCAGAGTGGATTCCCCAGGACAACAAGAGCATTGATTTGCTCTTAAACTGAGAGACCGATGAAGCCTTTTGGAGGTATAAGCCTGATCAACCAAATGAGGTAGGAACAATCACAATCTATGAGTTCAAAGATCCTGATAGCCCAGGCAAAGTGACTTATTTAGAAAACACTTCAGAAAGAATATTTGTGGTCTCAGAGCTTGGAAGGCATGCTTACACTTGGAAGGGTGGATTCATTTTCCCCCAACCAAGATCTAATGTCTCTTTTGGCCACCAAGGAGCGGGAACATCCCAAGCTCATGGAGCCCAAAGGGGTAGAAGTAGAGATAGGCCAGAAGTGAGTTTCGCTAACCGCTTGGGAAGAGAAAGAACGAGAATGGAAACGGATAGAATGGAAACTGAGAGGCCTAGAGCCCCAAGAAACCAAACAACTATTGATGATTTTCCTTTGCCAAGACCTAGGGAGCGCACTAGAACCTTGAGGCCAACCTAGCTGGTTAAGTCCATGAAGAATTACTTCGATGGCACTAGAGACCCGTATGATCATGTGGCCGAGTTTAGGCAAGTCTTAAGAGCTGAACAAGTCGAGGATCTGTTCACGCAGTACAATGCTTTTGGTCTAACCCTTAGGAACACAGCCCTTACATGGTTTCAACCACTGAATGAGAGACAGTTCAGGAGCATAGACCAACTTTTAGAGGCTTTCATCATTGAATTCTCTAAGAGTGGCATAAGGCATAACACTGTGTATGAGAGCACCCATAGTCATGGTAAGAAACGAAGACTTAGTAATACCTAGAAATACGAAGGTAGTAAAGAACACTAAAGTGCAGTGCAATCTCACTTTAGAAGAGCTACTCAAGGTTAGGCCAGAGCTATGGAAACATGTAGCCAAACAAGTGCCAGAAGTAGCTAAACCTCGTTCCCAGGTAGGATCTCATACAACTGTGCCAGAAATACCTCTAGACAAAATAGGAGATATGAGTGAAGGTGAAGAGGGAAACATTTATCTTCCCATCACCCATCAAGGATATACAACCAATGCCATTTTAGACTCAAGTGCAGGATTTGCAATTGCTACCACTTCCCTATGGAAGCGTTGGGGCAAGTCAGCACTCAGGCCCACAAGAATGAAGTTGCACATGGCCGATGGTCACATTGAGAGACCCTTAGGGCTCCTAGAGGGAATAACTATCACTACATGTGGTGTGGAGTTTGAGCATACTTTTGCTATATGCGACTTTAGCAAGAACCATGCCTATGAGATGATTTTGGGAAGACCATTTATATGACAGTTGCAAGTGTTACAGGATTGGGGAACCAATTCCTTGTATTTGCAACACTTAGGGGTTACGACCAAAGTGAATCTCAAAGATTACTCTCATAGAGATGTCCCTCCTATCCAATGGAACCCCATCCATAGAGCCAAAGATGAAACAGAGTCTGTGCATTCCATAGGATCAGGATCCTCATCGATGCATGAAGATACCCATTTGTGGATGTGCAAAGTAGCAGTAGAAGAAGAGAAGAGAGAAAAAGCTAGAGAGGTAGGTGTGAAGGAAACACATAGATCAATTCAAGACCCAACCTATGCACCGGTAGTATTCCCTGACGAAGAGTTTGAACCTCATTGTTGGGCGGAAATTTTAGCAATAATGTCCGATGTAGCCATCGATGAAGAACAATGGACACCCCACTGTGACGAAGATGGCTATGACATTTCAGTCTTCTCCATAGAGCCAATCATGGGAGATTCGGTTTTAGAAGAATGCGAACCTAGCCCTGATGCTTTTGAGGATGCAAGTGACTCCGATCTAGAGTCCATCATTATAGACCTGCCTTTTGCATCAGATGAAGAGTACTTCTACGAAGTAGAAGCTCATCCTCACAGACATGGAGAGCGTATAAATGATGTGATATTAACCATGCAAGTGACCATCAAGAGTGAAGGTAAGAAAAGAAAGAAGAGAGAAGTCACACCACAGGAGGAAGAATCCCTGTTTGAGGTCCCAGAAAACTTTAAAAAGTATGAAATAGATGATAGGAGAGTCATGGTGAGAATGCCTAAACATGAGGCACAATCACGAGAGGCCTATGATAACAAAGAAACCACCAAGAAAATAGTGATTGCCATAGAAGAAGGAGAGGAAAGATGCACTTACATAGGACATGACCTAACGGAAGAAGAAGAGCACGAATTGATAGCCTTGCTAAGAGAATACAGAGATGTATTCGCTTGGAGTTACAAGGACTTGAAAGGTGTGGACCCTGACATATGCTCACACACTATCCCCATGAGCTCATATGCCAAACCCTCTAAGCAAAAGCCATACACATATAATGATAATTATGCTACCAAGATCAAAGAAGAGATAGATCGCTTGGTGGAAGCTGGATTTATCTATGAAATTGAGCACATTGAGTGGGTATCCCCCATCGTAGTGGTGCCCAAGAAGAATGGAAAGCTACGTGTGTGCATTAACTTGAAGAAGGTTATGCCGCCACTATTCGAGATAATTATCCACTTCCTATCACTGAGCATCTACTAGAACGAGTAGCAGGCAAGGAAGTGTACAGCTTCCTTGATGGATTTTCTGGCTACAATCAGGTAGCCATTGCTCTAGAAGATCAGCATAAGATGGCCTTTACCACGGAGTGGGGCATATTTGCTTTTTGGGTAATGCCATTTGGCCTTACCAATGCTCCTGCTACCTTCCAAAGACTGATGTGCCATGTATTTAAAGAGTTCTTGAGGAAGAATCTGGAAGTCTATGTTGATGATCTCTGTGCTCATTCCAACATTAGACAGACACATATACCTGAACTCAGACAAATATTTGACAAATGTAGAGAATATCAAGTCTTCCTGAACCCAAAAAAGTGTGTTTTCATGGTCAGGCAAGGCAAGATTCTAGGAAACATAGTGTCAAAGAATGGCATATCCACGTATGAGGAGAAAGTGAAAGCTATAGCAGAGCTATCGAGGCCAAAGAATGTCAAGGAAGTACAAGCTTTCATGGGGCATTGTGGCTATTCCAGACGGTTTATACACATGTGTGCCATCATAGCAAAGCCTCTGTATGGACTTTTAACCAATTTCGCGTGGATTGAAGAGTGTGAGAACTCCTTCAATGAGCTTAAACGACGATTATGTTCAACACCAATCTTGACCACACCAGATTGGAATAAGCCCTTTCATGTGCATGTGGATGCATCCAATTATGCTATTGGATGTGTACTTGCACAACCTACTGGTGAAGGTAATATGGATCTTCCAATTGCCTATGCTAGTAGACAATTGAATGCAGCTGAAGGAAATTTTACCACCACTGAAAGGGAAGGATTAGGCATGGTGTATGCGGTCAAAAAGTTTAGACATTACTTGCTTGCAAATAAGTTTAAATTTTTTACTGATCATCAAGCATTGTTATATCTCGTGAACAAGCCATGCAATACAGGTAGATTAGTAAGATGGTTTCTCTTGCTAATGGAATATGACTTTGAGGTAGTGGTAAGGAAAGGTAAGACTCATTTGCGAGCTGACCATCTTTCTAGGCTCACATCAGGAGAGGCCCCACAAGGCGTATCAGATGATCTTCTTGATGCTTACTTACTTAATTTAGAAGTTGTACCTTAGTGGGCTAAGACACTAGTGCCAGTATTGACATATGGACCTAAACATCCAGTCATAAACACTCAAGATAGGGAGGTAGTAAAAGCCCAAAAGTACCATATCATGGCAGGAAGTATGTACAAACAAACAGATCAAGGGATATTGGCTTGTTGTGTGGAAGAGGACGAGTACGCAAAATGGTTGCAATTAGCACATGTAGGTGCATTAGAGCAACACCATTCGAGGCAAAGAACTTTACAGACACTAAGGAGATTTGGACTGCATTGGCCGACTATGGAGGCTGATGTCCATAAGTTGTGCAAGGAATGTCCGATTTGCTGCACTAAACCACCTGTAGAACATGCCACTCTTTATCAAGTGTCCATAGTGCCAGATTGGAGTGAACCACTAGTAGCCTTCCTAAGGACGAAAACATTCCCTCAAGATATGACCTTGGCCAGACAAAGAAGTCTAGAACAAGAAGCCCTAGATTACTCACTCATTGGTGATAACTTATACAAGCGTGACAAAGATGGTTACCTCAGATTATGTGTCCATGAGAGCGAATACCTTAAGATCTTGGAAACTGCTCACCAGGGTGTAGCAAGAGGACACTTTAGACCAGATCGGGTGATCAAGACAATCCTATTTGCAGGATTATGGTGGCCAACCCTTCATATGGATGCACATACCTATGTGAAGAGGTGTGATGTTTGTCAACAAACTCAGTATCCTATACGCAAGGATGAGATGCCATTGAAACCTATGATGGGTGTACGGGCATTCTCTAAGTGGGGAATTGACTTTGTAGGTCCTATTAATCCCCCAGCTAAGGATTCACATGCTGAATTTATCATCGTGGCCGTTGATTATCTAACCAAGTGGGTAGAAGTGAAAGCCACAACGAAGAATGATGCTCAAACGACAGCTAAGTTCCTATTTGAGAATGTGTTCACTAGATACGGGCTACCTATAGAGCTAGTAAGTGATAGAGGGACTCACTTCTTGAATGAAGTTATTGAAAATCTGCTCCAAGAATTCTTGGTAGTACACAAGAAGTCTGCCCGTTATCACCCACAAGCTAATGGCCAAGCCGAGAGCACAAATAAGATTCTATGCAATGTGCTGACCAAATTAGTGAATAATAAACGCTCTAATTGGGAGAAACAGCTACACCATGCTGTTTGGGCATACCGAGTTGCCTATAAAACGGTACTCCAAGCCACACCCTTTCAGATGGTGTTTGGTCAGAACGCAGTGCTACCACTCGACTTCTTGATACCTACATTGAAGGTAGCACAGGAGCATGAATGGACAGGACATGAGCTCTCCGCTAGACTTTTTGACCTTGAACAACTAGGTGAGACAAGATTAAGAGCTGTAGCAGGGATTTATGTAGCCAAGAAAAGACAAAAATCCTATTTCGATGCACATGTGAAGGAAAAGGGCTTGAAGGCAAGAGACCTTGTACTAGTCTACACATTGAAGCAACATGCACAGAAATTAGAGAAGAGTGGCTATGGACCTATGATCATAAATAGGATCTCAACGAGTGGAGCAGTACAACTGGCCGCCTTAGAAGGCAATATTCTCCCGAGCTACATCAGCGGATGCATAGTCAAGTTATATCTAGAACCCCTGACTGAAGAGATGCTAAATCGACTCAACACTGCCAAGAAATGCAAGGAAGAAGAAAAACGAATTCGAGAAGAGGCACAGGCAGAAGCGTTGGAACAAATCCGAAGGATGAAGCTGAGAAGACAGGGTAGAGATCAGCCTAGGACAGAAGACTATGAAGCTCAAGGATACCATATGGCTATGTGTGAAGTTTCAGGTATTAGCTCTCATAGAATAATTGATCAATGTCCTTTTGTAACCTTAGAGATAGGACAAGGAAAGAGTGCAAGGACTATAAGGGCCTTGATGGAGTCAGATGCAGCCACTAGTGCTATTAAACTTTCTTACTATCGAGAAATGAATTTAAATGTCAATCCTGTAGAAGCATATCTCATAGGATTGGGAGGCGTGGAAACCCCTTGCATGGGCGAGGTGGAACTTCCCCTCTACATTCAATATGTTTTACTGATAGTTAAAGTACTAGTGTGTCAAGATGAGGATCTCACTGAGCCTCTTGTCTTGGGTCAACACTGGATCTATGATCATGAAGTCAACCTAAACCTAAGAAGTGGACTTCTTCAGGTATGGGTAAATCAGAGTCGAATTACAGTTGAGTTAGACAATGGAGCACTCAAGGAACTAGGAAAGGCATACACTCCTGGTCCTTCCAGGAGTACACATGAAGATGACCATGTTATTCTTGTCCAAAACTATGTGATGCAGAGGGATGATTATCTCAACAAAGAAGTCAAGTATAGGATGGAACTCCCTTCTTTTCCAAAGGCCATCGGGATGGAGCAACCAGAGGCAGATAAAATGCAGAAGAAGGAGACTACCTATGCTCGAAGCCAAAAGAAAGTACGAAGCAAGGTGTCCCAGCCACCAAAACAAATGTGGGTGCGGAAAGGCGAGCATCCTATTGCGGTCAAGTCACAACAACTGGCTCAACTTCCTATTAGTGATCAACGACACGACACTAATAAGAAGTCTTCCAAAAATTCTTCTGTGAAAGTGAGGTCCATCTAGGTACCCAAGAAGTCGATGAAGGCTGGCCCACAATCAAGACAAATTTGGGTGCCTAAGGCTTGCTTGCAGGCTCAAATAGCTACACAAAGACCACACCCTGTACAACATGGTTTACTCACTCGAATAGCTGATACCTGCTCTTATACATTACACAAGAACAAATATTCACCCATGAGCACAAGTAGAATCACTTGTAAATGGGTCCCTAAAAAGCCTCATTTCCAAGCAGACACTCTCACAAAGCCCTCAAGAGTCTCCACAGAACCAAAACCGAAGGCCATCCACTGTGTTTGGCTGCCCAAAGCTTGTAATAGACCCCCGACCCCCATTTGTAAATTCACCCCTCCTACTAACTGCATCATTCTCACACTGCATCTTTCCATTTAGCTCTTAGGACAATTCATCCACTAACTACACCCACAATCATCGACCACTCACTAACTAACTTATCACTGAAAACTCCAGTTAATATTGTAACAGGGACACATGACCACTTGGTGTCCATTGGCAACGTTAACATTCATTTGTATATTCTCACAGAACCGGTGACCAGCCCCTTCAATATGGTCGAGGCTACTAGCTCCCAGGTAGGCACCAGCCCTCAGATTGTGGACATTGAAAGTCTCCCTATTGAGGAAGAGATGAAGGAAAGACCACTGGCATTGAGGGCATTACATGCCATACCTGTTCAGAATCCTCCCCAGGGGCACACATCACCAGTCAGCAAAAACTCGCATTGGTTCAGTGATGTGGCAGGGCCTCTTGGAGAAGGCACTTACTTGTGGGAGGTAGAGATAGAGTTCAACTGACGCTGGGGCAGGTATCACTTCTTTACTAGAGAGTTTGAGAGAGAATAATGAAGGCTTGAAACTGATATGGAAGAATGCGGGACTCTATGATTACTTCAAATCCCAGTTACCGAAGCCGGACTTTTTGAGGTGTTCATACTTGATTAGCACCCTCACTCCCAGTAAAGAGAAAAAGGGGTATAGCATCTTTGTCCTACCATCTCTTACAAGGGGTAATGAACTGAAGCGCTTTAAATTGACGAACAATTTGGTAGGGAAGCTCTCTATATGAAAGGTATGCATATCCCCACAGAGAAAGAGACAATGGTCCCAGACAACATGAAGAACATGAACCTGACTAAATTGAAGGACATGGTGGAAATGACACCAACTATTGCTATTTACCTTCGAATGTACATGCAACATTTCGCGTTCCCTGCTCAAGAGAGATTCACGATGCCACCCAAGAAGATATGGTTCAGTTTACACTTAGCAGACACCTTCAATTTGACAATCAACATGCCTCATTGGATTATTGACCAAATACACTTGGCACATCAACGGTGGTATAAAAAGCAAAAGTCAGTACTTTATGGATGTTGTGCCCTCACAAGGATTGTTTATTGATGCTTGGCATATGATGTGCCAATTCAAAGAGCACTTGTTTCGACCAGGGTGCAGGAATTCAACGAAGACTATCAGCCGCAGGGCCTCCATCCAAGAAAATGAGGGGAGCAGTTCAGATGCCCTGTGCACAGGCCCGTGGTGCTACCCTGACACTAGAGACAACTCCACGACTTCCAAGGAAAGTGCAACCCTTCACTATCAGATTACCAAGGCATAGCGCAAAAGGACCAAATCTGGTGTTTCCACCTATACCCACCGACTTAGAGTTCCCTCATGGCTTTACACTGGAAGATCTAACTCATGAGGAGGTAGCAAGAATAATTAATGCTACTAATTTGGAAGTTGAAGCAGAGCAAGCGAGCGGGCAACAAACGGTTATAGACCAACCCCATCCAAGGCAACTAGAAGTTGTAGAAGTAGACGAAGATGAAGAGGAGACTAGAGAAGAGGAAAAAGAAGATGAACAAGAAGGACTATCCGACGAATAAGAGCATGAATATGAGCAAGAAGTTATATCGGAACTTGAAGGTGCCCCTGCTTATATGAAGCAATTGAAAAGATTGTATGATACCATCAACCGAGTTCAAGAACAACACAAACTATCCTTGGCAGCACGAAAGGCCCTGATGAACCAAATCTTGGAAGACGAAGGTGTGGACGAGCAATAGAGGGCTACCCTTGATATGATTGTTGATGCATTGGGGGTACCTGAGACGGTGCATACCGCCCTTGCACATTCACGAAGATCAGAGTGAAGATACGGGAGACGTCCCCCGCGACCAGGGAAAGAAATGAATGTGTTGGTATCAGAACCACAGGGCACGACATCCATGACCACGGGCACAACTCATACCATTCATGACACTAAGGAAGCCCATACCTCAAGTGAACCCCCATCACCTCTGTTACCACCCCTCCCTCCAACTCCACCACCTTCACCTCCTACCACCACTATCATCGCCACTGTCACAGCCTCAGAGTCCACTTCCCATACCGAAGCACAGACTATGAGTCAGCCTTCACAATCCGCACAACCTATCACCTCCCCTATTGTAAGTGCTACCACAAACACTGTAATTCTAATTGTAGCCACTGAAGACCCCATCCCCCCTATCACACTTCCTGGTGGTTCATTTTCACAACTGCACACGCCACTTTACACCTTCACGGCCATCACCACATCGACAATTCCCATGTACACAATCACTCCCACAACCGCGTCCACACATGACTTCATGGAGATATCACCCACTTTCGCCCCTCTCCATCCCTCGGTATTTCCACAATCTCCCATTCCCCCACCACCCGCTTCACCCTTCTCAAGCACAGCATACACACTCCCATTCCCTTTTCCCTACCCTCCTGCATTCAACACCTTCCCTGCGTCCACTCCTGTTAATGATGTATTTAATACTTTATACTAGTGTATGTCTCAATTACAACAGCATTACTGGCATCTAGATGATCAGCATACGAATCTATTCCAAACCCACGAAACCTTACAAGAGAGATTCTTTAACTTGGAGAGGGAAAAGCGGCTACTACAACAGTAGTATGACACTTTACAGGCACAACACGATCAGTTGGTAGCCAATCCACCCCAGCCAAATACTGAAGAAAGACAACAACTCGATGATATGTTACACGCTCAGATAACGGACAATCTCAAGCTTTGACGCAACCTCGCCTTACTACGAAAGCACATGTCCATAGCACTCGAAGAGAATAAACGACTACAGAAACAAACTGAGGAAAACCTGGAAGCAGCAATGGAGGGTTCACCGCACGACATCGACCCAAAGAATTTCAAGGCCATCCCATCTGGAAATATGCAAATTGTCTTGCAAACACACGCCGATCTTCTGGAAGCCCACGCAGCCTTAGAAAAAGAGAGGGATGACCTGCTAAAGCAACTGGCAGCTCAGCAAGAGTCACCAAAAGAAGTTGCAACCGCCGCAGACACATCTGAAGAAGTCGCCCAACTCAAAGCACAACTGGCAGAATTACAAAATAGAGTTCTTCAATATGAGCATCAACCCTCTCCTCTTGTGGAGCCGGAACCTGAGGACTTAGTTCCAATTGAAGTTGAGGAGACTTTTGAAGACGCATACATACCCATGCCTGCACCAGGGGGTAAGTGCATAGAGGACGGAATGGACACAATTGAGATCGAAGCTCCTAAATGGATGCAAAGGTTAGAAAAGGTTGGTCCAACCCATGATGACAGAGTTGCAGTACAAATACAATCTATGTCCCAATTGGAATAAGTGGTCATCAAATCGGATTATTTTAGAAACCTCTCCCATCATAGGTGGATTGGCACGTCCAATGATTTGTATGTTCCAGTCTGCGTATAAATGGATGATTATAATGCTGAGATCAAGTAGCGCACAACAAAAGAACCAACCTCGGCCACACAATTTGCACCTGATGACATTCTTGCAAGCGCCACGCATGGGAATATATTTCAACCTACCTAGAGGATCCATCTGCTTGAAACATACCCTGAGATGGTACGCACCTGGAATAACATGCCTTTATATGTTGCTCTAGCACAATGGTGAGAACCACGTTAAGAAGCTTCACCTCCTTAATGTCAATCCGCGGAAGAGGTAGGAGTGATATGAAGATCGTGAATGAGAGATGATGTGAGAGTGAAGGTGAGAAGCACAAAGATGCACACACACATACACACACACAATGAAGAGACAAGCAAGACACAATGGAAGGTGGGAAATTAGCTCTATTACTCAAGAACACTATTACAAGCTCAAACTAGCTCTAAGCTCACACTAGCCAACATGAACCAACCTCAAAAATGAGCTCTCTAGCTCTTTTTATAGTTTCTAGACTAGTTTTGACCGGTTTCACATCTAGTGACCGGCCTAGTTAAAAAATAGGTCCTAGATGCTATTTGGAAGGGTAAACGGTATCTAAAAATAACAAAAATTGGTACGCATATTCTACCTAAGCTCCTCAAGCTCGAGGACTCCTCGGCTTGCACAAAATGGAGCTATGGATTACAAAATGGGGTTTTGTCTATATTACATATGTTACAAGAGTGATGAAAATCACTGTTGGATGTTTGAAGAGGTAATAAAAACATAGTTGTTTGAAAAAATGATCCGCCTGGCTCCCTGCTCCGTCTTTACATGCTTCCACATCGTCTGTGCCTCTGACTGCTTCCAACACCCCCCTCCCTCTTGCTTCTGTCGTCCTCGACAGAACCTTGTTGTGCGGTCTGCCGGATGTAGTTTTGTAGGAGGTCGTGAGCGAGGGTGTGCTCAGATACTCGAATGCCTCGGGCCAGATCAGCCTCGAGTTTCTCCCAGTCGATCGGTTGCGGTTCGTCGGGTGGCGGGAGTTGATAGTGCGTGGAATAAACCATTCGCTCACAGGCAAATAGTTGCAATAAATGTGTGGGCCTGCTGATGAATACCTCGGAATGGTATTCCCAAAATCCGGTGGTGAACATCTCTTCAAATGTTTGCTTGTAGCACGCCGGTAGGTATTTTATTCTACAGTGCCAGGCATAACACACCCGGAGCGATGGCGTTGTGCTCATGTCATATACTAGATCAAAGTTACCATGCTCAAATCCCGGGGTGTTTACATGCGGTGCCTTGACGCGTCGGAAGACTTTAAATATCATTTGCATCATGTCAAAAATTTTGACAGTCATATGCGCTACGATGTCATCCATATGCTTCAGGCGAGGGAGCCAGTGACGGATTGTAGCCATCATATATCCAACAGTGGGTAACTCGGTGGGCGGCTTGAAGTAGGGGTAATTCAACCAATTCTGACACTGCCTATTGTTTTGTACTTTGATAGCGAATGCAGTCCAGGAGCGGCGTCGTGGTACTAGTCCCCAGCAAGGATTATACTTTAAATGTAAAGGCGCTTTCACCCATGTGCTCATCATTTCTGGGTACTTCTGGAGTAAATCTTTGCGCCAATCAGGTTGATGGATCTCTCCTCTTTGCGCATTTGGTGGCAAGTCCGCCGGCTCGAATTGTGTAGCATGCGTGGGTTTCATGCCGGTTTCTTTCTCTATAGCTAGCTGATATTCAGCCATTAACATGAAGTATGGTTTATACTGCAGCTCATGCCCAGATATATAGCGTCAGGGGGCCAAATGAGCAAAGAAGGGGGATTGTAAGATTCTCTCTTCAATCATGGCCATGGCATGCAACTGTGCCTCTACTCTGGCTGAATGTGTCGTTCCAAGTTCCTCAATCGTTTTCATCCACGCGGGGGTAGGAAGTTCATAGGTCATCTGGCCTTCGGCCGTGACTTGTCCGCCTGGGATGGGTATTGGCTCGTATGCTTCTTCAAACGTTTCCTCCACGGGAATGGTTATGTTCTCGTCGTCCGCTGGGATCTCCGGTGGGGAGTCAGGCCGTGGTGGTGCTTCGTATACATCTATGCGTGATTGGAGAGTGGCTACCTAGGCCCGTAATGCGTTGAGTTCTTCTAAGATTCCAAGAGCAGGGTCCACAGGTTCTGGTAATTCTGCTGCTACTTGTACTTGTTGTGGTGCCGATTCCCTGAGCTGTAGTAGCTTGTGATCTTCCTTTAACTTCTGATGTTCTTCGTTCATTCGATCATAGTCCTCTAGCAATCTCACGTGATCCTCTAGCAACATCTGCATCGATTCGGATGGGATTGCCTTGAATCTGCTAGGACTTAAGGGTTGTTCTGGATGGTCCAATGCCGCTTCCAAATTTTCTCTATTCTGCTCTTGGAGTCTCTGGTTCTCCTCTTTTGCTGCGGCTAAGTGTCTCCTGAGTAGGCCCATGTTCCTGGTCAGCGTCGCGTTCCTAATTGTTTGGGCTCGAAGCAGGTTGTCCAGATCAGCAGTGGCTTCTTTTGTTTTCTCTTCACTTTCTAGCTCTAGCTTAAGATATGCCTCTCTTAGTTCTTGGTATCGAGTATTTAAAGAGGCATTCTCGATTGATAATGAATTAAGCTGAGACTGTAATTCATTTGTCGTCCTCTGCAGCTGTTGATAGTTGTTGCCAAGAGATGCAAACTCATCTCGTACTTGTGACATGCATGTGAACATTTGTTGAAGTGCAGTGTCTATGGTTGGCGATAATAGTAATGGAGTGCTAAGTGAGGATGCAGTGGAAGTAGATGCAGCGGGAATGGGGAATGGGGTTGGGAAGGTGGATGCAGTGGTGATCGTGGAAAATTGTGACGTTCCTAAATATGATGGTGCTGTGAGTGGAGTGGGTGCTGGTGCGGTGGGTGGTGAGATGTCCATGTCATTGGACGTGTCAAGTGCGGTGACTGTGAAAAGCGGCGTGTATGTGGGTGGTTGTGTAGGTGTGAAGACGGGATTTACAAATGTAGAGTAATTTACAAGGGGGATGGCTGGAGCAGCTTGGTGAAAAGGGGAAATAGGGGTTATAGTGGGTTGGGGAGGTGAAACTGGTGAGAAGGTTAGTGGGGTTAGAAAGGTGAAAGGGTGTCTTAAAGGTGGGGGGAAGGATGGGAAGGATGAAGGGATGAAGGGGTTAACACGTAGGCGAGGTGGGGTGGGTGCGGGCATGGTGGCATGAATGGGCAGGGCAAAGGCTGTGGCTATGTTGCCGTAGACTGGTGTGGATGTGGGAGGAGCAGGTGGGTGTGCGGGGGATACAGGATGAGTTGGTGAAACATGAGGTGAGAGAGGAGTAGATGGTGTGGATGTTATTTCAAGGATAGTGGTAGTATGTACAATGGTACGTGGTGGGGAGTCGACTAGGATAGCTTCTTCGGTGATGGATCTTTCCGGACGTAGGCGTGCATCTTGCGCCTGGTGGGATGATTGAGCACCTACCGGAACTCGAATATATTCACCGGGCTTCGATAACAGGCGAACTCTGCGAGGGTCATATTGGGGGAGTGGCTTCCTTTGTAAATATCTCAGTGCTTCGACCGGGCCAATGGATTTGACCAGTTCTCTAAACCCTCTGATGTAAACTTCTTCAAACCCTCCGGAGATGAGTTCTTGTTCGATTATGGTCTGGCTTTCTTCTTCAGTCAATTTCTTCCGTGCCCAGACTTTCTCCATTGTACGATATAATTTCTTGATTGCCAGCGTGTAAGCTGCTGCTTCGAAAGTCTCCTCTTCATGCGTGCTGGTGTCACCTTGTGCATCGGTTTGTTGGCCTTAGCCATCTGTCTGTCCTTGTTCTTGGGAATCATGCGTGCCCTGGCTGGCTTCATCGTCACCTTCATCGTCATCGGTGGCTGTTCTTTCGTCATCAGAGCTCGACACCACTTGTCCCTGTGGCTGATCCCGCGGTGTGGTAGGGTAACTCGGCCTTTCAGATTCTTGAGAGAACATTTGTGCCTCTGAAAATTGGAACTCATTGGAGAATGCATCAGGCATTTCAAAATCGAATGTTGTGTTTATTGGTTCTGCCTCCATGTGTGGTAATGGGAAAGAAAAGGCTTCCGCACCAATAGTGGTGGGAGCTTCTGCTGTCGTGGTGGTAGGTTCTGTGGTTGTAGCTGCCTGAGGTGCAACGGTACTAGTAGTGCCCTCCGTTACCTGCCCGTGCTCTGTTAGGCTTCCTAGCTTTCTTCGTCGTTTCTTTGAATGCTTTCAGCTCTTCTCCTGTTAATGCACGTTCAATTGGCAAGTCATAAGCCAAGCACATGTAAACAATTCTTGTCAGCGCACAACATCCATTAAGCACTTTCTTTCGTTCCCATCTGTGTTGTGCCAAATACATTTGATCAATGATCTAGCTCGCCAGATCGACAGTCTGAGGTCCAGTACAGGCTAAGTACAATCCAAACCATATTCTCTTATGTGGCATGGTGAATCTGTCCTGAGCGGGGAATGCAAAGTGTTGCATGCATATCCGTAGCGGCTTTGACAGCTCAGGTGTAATTGCTGAGATCTCCTCCCACTTAGTGACATCCCCACGTTTCATAGGGTCTGGAACTAATCTTTCTCGATCTGTGGGCGTGTGGGTTCCATGAATCTTGATGGCAGCCCTGATTAAATCCTTCAAAAGATAAAACCTTTTGTAAGGTGGATCATCCACTAAAGAAGGCAAAATAAAAGTTCCTGGGATATCCTTATTCTCTGAGGCCAGCAAAGTAGTGATTAAATAATAACACCTATAAAAGTCAGGTTTGGGCAGAGGATCACTGAAATACTCCGTGAAGCCGGCTCTGGCCCAAACATGAGTTAAGTCCTGGGTGTTCTGTAGGCCTTCGAACTCTCTGGAGAAGAATTGGTACTTTCCCCAAGTGCGGTCATCAAACGTCAAATTAGATTCAAATATAAAATCCGCGTCCGCTAAGGGTCCTGCAAGTCCCTGAAACCAGTGAGAGTTACGGTGTATCTTTTCTGTGTAGCCCATAGGTGGGTTATCGATCGGCATGGGCCCTGGAAATCCTTGGAATTCAGGCGGTGGAGCAGTCGGGTGGGATTTTGCTCGTAAAACAGTGAGGGGCACAGCAGCTACGCTGGGGCCTGCTTCTGATGGTCCTTCGTCGGTTTGCATGATGACTGATGCGCTAACGAGAAAGATCTGCTACAAAAGATTAACACATTAGCATGGAAATTAATTATGATCCCATGAAAGTGAGACCGCAATCCCTTTCCATAACTGATGCGTAACCCGTGTAGCCAAGTGCTGTGATGTGATGGATGCAATGCTTCTTGCAGCACTAGTGCAGGTCTCTAGACACCTACACGTTTCAGATTATGCATACATTTCTTGATGAGATGAGATTATGAGTGATGTGTGATGATGGTGGGTGAATTTATACAAGGTTTAGAGGTTAGTGATTTATTACAAGGTTGTATGTTAGTCGGGGGGTAGTTAGACAATGGGTTAGGGGAAGACGGTTGGACACGCTTCGGTATCCATTTCCTAAGAGTCTTTGAGTGGGTGGTGGGTTTCTGCTGAGGGGCAGAAGGTAGTATCGGGTGTGGTGGTATTGAGGGATGGAAAGATTTGTGAGGGGTATATATTACATGGCTTAAGGGTTGAGCTATGATACATGGTTTGGGTACCCAAATCTGCGTGGGTGTGGATCTATGGGTAAGGTATTTCTTGCCGATCCAAATTTGTCGAATGCTCGGACCTGTAGAAGAAGGTCGAGGGGATGGTGGATACTGATTCTGTTTCTGTCCTGCCTTTTTCTTGTCGATTTCTGCTTGGTTGGATTTCTTCGGTGCTTTTTGTCCTTTTGGCACCCATATTTGTCTGGTGCCGCTTCCTTTGGGTGGCCTAGACTACTTTCCTTGTTGTGTCTTCTGATACTGCCGTCGGTCTGGGTTCCTTCGTCGTGGTTGACTCTGTTGAGGGTGAGGTTGAGAGGTCAGATGGACGCTCTGCTTTGGAAAAGAAGGGAGTTCCAACACTTGCGTGACCTGCCCATTAGGAAGTGATTCGTTCTTTAACTTTAATCTAGGCCAGTCCGCAACAAGTTTGGAAGGATGAGCACCGCAGGGTGTCGTGCTCATTTGGTCGCTGATGCAACCCACCTGACCGCTGATTGTGTCCATCTGCCCTAGCGGTTGGGTAGCTGCCCCTTGTAGTTTGCAGGAAGTCCCAGGGAAGATCTCTTGTCGTCCTTCTGATTGACAATTGTCCATAGCCAAGCCCGAGTGGGTTGGTGTAGACGTAACGTGACTGGTCTGACCAAAGATCTTTCGGTCTTCCGTCGCATGTATTTCATGGGGTCTAGGGTTACAAACCTCAATCGGAATGCCATTAGGGAAGTCAAGCGGTATCACTCGCTTCTGCTCTAAGGTTCCTATCTGTAAGGAGCCTTTTCTAAGATTTAAGTCCACTGAGTGATCGTATAGCCAATCTTGGCCAAGGATTAGGGGTTCTATCAGGTCGTCATCATGGCACACTAGTAGCTTCGCTGTCATGGTCACATCCTTAATGAGGATAGGAAGGTCCACCTCAACCATGCAAGGGGTTTCCATGCCTCCTAGGCCTATGAGGTATGCCTCAATTGGCCGCATTTCTATTCCTAAATCCTTATAGTGGGACCATCTAATCGCACTAGTCGCAGCACCTGAGTCAATTAAAGCCCTGAGTTCTTGCCCCAAGTCCATTATTCTCGCTGATAATTCATGGCCGGTCCACTGATGTTCTTGTGCAACCTTAAGGGTCGGTATCAAGAAGTCCAAAGGAAGCACTGCATTCTGACCAAAAACCATCTGAAAGGGAGTTGCATTGAGTACGGTCTTGTAGGCCACTCGATATGCCCAAACAGCGTGGTGTAACTGTTTGTCCCAATCTGAACGTTTGTTGTTCACGAGTTTCGTCAGTACATTACAAAGTATCTTGTTAGTGCTTTCAGCCTGACCATTGGCCTGAGGATGATATGGTGCAGATTTCTTGTGAATCACCATAAAATCCTGTAACAAATATTCAATGACTTGGTTTAGAAAGTGAGTGCCTCGATCGCTCACTAACTCTATAGGCAATCAATATCTTGTAAAGACATTTTCAAATAAGAATTTTGCAGTTGTGTGTGCATCATTCTTTTTCGTGGCTTTTGCCTCTACCCATTTGGTTAGATAATCTGTGGCAACAATAATGTATTCCGCATGTGTACCTTTTGCAGGGGGGTTGATGGGTCCTACAAAGTCTATACCCCACTTTGAAAATGCACGTCCGCCCATCATGGGTTTCAATGGCATTTCATCTCTGCGAGTAGGAAACTGAGTTCTTTGGCACACGTCACATCTCTTTACATAGGTATGTGCATCCATGTGAAGAGTGGGCCACCATAATCCTGCAAAGGGAATGGCTTTGACTATCCTATCTGGTCCAAAATGACCTCCTGCAACACCTTGGTGTGCAGTCTCTAGTATGCTCAGATAATCGCTCTCATGAACACATTGTCTTAGATATCCATCTCGTCCTCTTTTGTATAAATTATCGCCAATAAGTGAATAGTCTTGAGCTTCCTGCTCTAGACTGCGTTGTCGAGCTAAGGTCATGCCTTGAGGGAATGTGTTCGTCCTCAAGTATGTCACTAAAGGTTCACTCCAGTCTGGTGTGAGAGACACATGATAGAGTGTAGCATGTTCTACTGGTGGTCTTTCACAACAAACATGGCATTCTTTGCACAACTTGTAGACATCTGCTTCCATAGAAGGCCAATATACTCCTAGTCTTTGCAGAGTCTGTAATGTTCGATATTTTGAATGATGTTGCTTTAGTGCACCTACGTGTGCTAATTGCAACCAATTCGCATGTTCTGATTCATCTACGCAACAAGCAAGAATCTTTTGATTATCCTGTTTATATATGCTTCCTGCCATTATTTGGTATCTCTGAGACTTGGTAATCTCTCCTTCTTTGATCTTTATCCTAGGATTCTTGGGTCCGTATGTCAGGATAGGGACTATAGGCTTAGCCCATTCTGGTGCTATCTCAAGGTTAAACAAGTATGCATCTGGTAATTCATCCGCGACTCCTTGAGGAGCTTCTCCTGAGGTTAATCTTGAGAGGTGGTCAGCTCTAAGATGTGTCTTTCCTTTCCTGACTACGACTTCAAAATCATACTCCATGAGTAATAGAAACCAACGTATTAGTCGTCCTGTGTTACATGGTTTGTTGACTAAATACAATAGGGCTTGATGATCTGTAAAGAACTTGAATTTGTTGGCCAACAAGTAGTGCCTAAACTTCTTTACCGCATAGATCATCCCTAATCCCTCTCGTTCCGTCGTGGTGTAATTTCTTTATGCTGCGTTCAATTGTCTACTCGCGTAAGCTATGGGAAGATCTATATTCCCTTCACTCGTGGGTTGTGCTAACACACATCCTATGGCGTAATTGGATGCATCCACATGTACATGGAATGGCTTACTCCAATCTGGGGTTGTCAATATAGGTGCTGAGCACAAGCGTCGTTTAAGTTCATTGAATGAATTTTCACATTCATCTGTCCATTCAAAATTGGTTAAAAGAGAATACAAAGGCTTGGCTATGATTGCATACATGTGTATGAATCTCCTATAATATCCGCAATGGCCCATAAATGCCTGTACCTCTTTCACATTAGTTGGTCTAGGTAATTCTGCAATTACCTTCACCTTTTCCTCGTCCGTAGAGATTCCATTTTTTGACACAATGTGTCCTAGAATTTTGCCTTGTCTGACCATGAAAACGCATTTTTCTGGGTTCAAACAAACCTGATATTCTCGACATTTGCTAAATATTTGTCTTAACTCTGGGATATGCGTCTGTCTTACATTTGAATGAGCACATATGTCATCGACATAAACTTCCAAGCTCCTGCGTAAGAATTCCTTAAAAACATGACACATGAGTCGCTGGAAAGTGGCGGGTGCATTTGTTAAGCCAAATGGCATCACACGAAATGCAAATATGCCCCATTCAGTGGCAAAAGCCGTCTTGTGTTGATCTTCTGGAGCAATGGCTACTTGATTATAGCCTGAGAATCCATCAAGAAAGCTGTAAACTTCCTTGCCCGCAACTCTTTCCAATAAGTGTTCTGTGATAGGAAGAGGATAACTGTTTCTAATCGTGGCAGCATTAACTTTTTTAAGGTTAATACACACACGCAATTTTCCATTCTTCTTGGGCACAACCACAATGGGGGATACCCATTCGGTATGCTCAATTTCATAAATGACTCCTGCTTCTATCAAGCGATCTATCTCCTCTTTAATCTTCGCAGCGTAGTTATCATTATACGTGTACGGTTTCTGTTTTGTCGGTTTTGCGTCTGGAGTCATAGGGATTCTATGAGAACATATATCTGGATCTACTCCTTTCAAATCTTTGTAACTCCAAGCAAAAACATCTCTATATTCGCGCAATAGGGCAACTAACTCTTCTTCTTCTTCAGTCGTCAAATCATGCCCTATATATGTGCATTTTTCTTCTTCTCCTTCTATGGCAACTATTACTTTCTTGGTTTTCTCTCGGTTATCATATACTTGTCCGTCATTCGCCTTTCTATTGGGCATTCATACCATGATTCTTCTATCTTCGATTTCATACTTCTTGAAGTTCTCGGGTACTTCAAATAAAGATTCTTCTTTTTCTGACATGGTTGCTTTCTTTTTTCTTTTCTTACCTTCACTCTTAGTAGTCACTTGAGTGGCTAACCTTACCTCGTTCGTAATTTCCTCGTGTCTCTGAGTGTGAGTCTCTACCTCGAAAAAATATTCTTCCTCTGATGCAAAGGGTGGGTCCATGATAACTGATTCTAAATCAAAATCGCTTGCATCCTCAAATGCATCAGTGTTAGGTTCACATTCTTCTAAAATTGCATCGCACATGATTGGCTCTATCGTAAAAACTGAAATGTCATAGCCATCCTCGTCACAGTGGGGTGTCCATTGTTCCTCATTGATGGCTACGTCCATGGTTGCTAGGATTTCTGCCCAACCATGGGGTTCAAACTCTTCGTCTGGGAATACTACAGGTGCATATGCTGGGTCTTGCAGGGTTCGTGAATGTTGTTCCGCACCTAAGGTTCTGGCTTCTAACCGCTCTTCCTCTTGTTTAGCTACTTTACACATCCATAAATGGGTATCCTCATGCAACCAAGAAGGATCTGATTCTAATGAGTGCACGGATTCCGTCTCTACTGGTGTCTTATGGATGGTATTCCATTGTATTGGGGGTACATCTCTGTGTGAATAGTCTTTAAGATTGACTTTGGTAGTCACTCCTAAATGTTGCAAATACAAAGAATTAGTTCCCCAATCTTGTACAATTTGCAACTGACGCATGAATGGTCGTCCCAATATCACCTCATATGCACGATTTTTCGCAAAGTCACAAATGGCGAAGGTATGCTCAAATTCTACACCACAAGTGGTGAGAGATATACCTTCTAGCAAGCCTAATGGTTTTTCTATGTGTCCATCAGCCATTTGTAGTTTCATCCTGGTGGGTCTGAGTGCTGGCTTACCCCAACGTTTCCACAAAGCGGAGGTAGCTATGGCTACGCCGGCTCCTGAATCTAAGATGGCTTTCGTGGTGTAGCCCTGATGGGTTATCGGAAGATAAGTGCTACCTTCCTCTCCTTCACTTACATCTCCAATCTTTTCCACGGGTATCTCTGGTACCTTCTTATGTGATCCTATCTGAGAGGGTGTGGTAGCAAGCTCAGGGAATTGATTTGCTACATGTTTCCACAATTCTGGTTTTACCTTTAACAATTCTTCCAGAGTGAGATTACACTGTACTTTAGTGTTCTTGATCACATCCGTGTTCCTAGGGATCACTGATTCTTCATTCCTCACTATTATCGTGGGTGCTCTCATACTAATAGATTTTGCTTCCCAAGGTCCTGTGAACTGAGGTAATTCTTGTAAAGAATTAGATTCAAATCCTGTGGGTTCACTCAGTTGTTCCACTTCTACATCATCATATATAGAGGGGATGTCTTGGGGAAATTGTTCCTGCAAGTCGTCTATTTCCTGAATAGGAGGATGAGTTCCTTGTTCTTTTCTCCATTTCTCTTCTTGTATTTCTCTCAAAAATTCATGTGAGTACCTATGTATGGAAGATAAATTGTCTTGACTTTCTGAGTTGGGTACTTGAGACAGGGATGGTGCATTCCTTTCCTGTGTCTCTGGGACAATAGGGTTCCTAGGCTGATCCTTTTTCTCTTTGCTCTCTATCAAGTATTCTAGCCTCTCCATTAGTCCTTGAAAATGTAATTCCGGTTTTGCCATGTTATTCCAATTAAGATATCTAGAGGCTTCGAACAAAGCTTGTGCTAGTTCTACCATTTTCATGCAAAGTTTAGTTCTCTCAATTTCTAGATCAGCTCGAGGGTAGTTTTTACTCATTTCAGTTACTTGAGGTCCCTCTTTTATTCTAGCCTGATATGCACGAAACATCATGTCTAGATCTTCTGGTATGGGTTCCGCTAAAACTGATCCTGATTTCTGAGCTGGATTTTCTTGGTTTAAATCTTGTGAAGTCAATTCTTGTATTTTGGCTCTAGATTCCTTCAAACTTCCTTCCAACTCACTTATCTTTTTACTCCATTTTCTCTTGATTCTTTCTCTAGAATCTTTCCAAGATTTTGTCTTTTTACTGCTAGATTCTGCAACTTCACTAGTTCCGGCTACTTTCTCTTGATTAAGCTGTTGGTTTTGTAAGAGCGCCTGGGCTCTGGTTATAGCTTGGATAGGCACGTATGTAGGGTTAGATCCATCCGCGGTGTTTACAATACCTATCACGTTGATCGGTGTCACATTCGAAGTGTTAACTGGGTTCTTAGGACAATCTTTGATTACGTGCTCTTTGCCACAATCGGCACAAAAGCCTTGTATGCTATAGTACTGTGATTGCCTTGCTATTGGGGGATGTGGACAATCCTTTATGAAGTGATCTCCTTGGCACCTAAAGCATGGTCCTCTAGGGCCCTGTGGTCTCTGTTGTCTCAATTGGGGCCGTGGGTTTGGGTTTGCGTACATCACATTAGCATAGTCTGGCTCCCAACTAGGTTCCATTGGTGGACTATCATAATGATACGTCTCCACATGTTCTGGTGACTCCTTGTAATAAGCGGGTGGACTAGTTACATGAGTAGAGTCAAAACTGTTTGAGTTCGGGTCACTTTCTGTGATCAAGGGTGAAGAGGGCACTAAGGCCCTACTTAGGTTCTCTTCTGCAGCAGCGTATTTGACTGAGATGACATTCGCTGGTGGGGGTGGCTGCTGAGCTAAGACAGGTTGAGGTCTCTGTTGAGCCTGGTATGGGTAGTTCTGAGGATGCCTATAGTAATAAGGCTGAGCATTGTATTGGCCTTGATACCTACCTGGCTGCTGGTATGCTTGCGGATAGTTCTGTCTCACGGTTTGTTTGTTGTATGGGCAGTCCTGAGCCGTATGATTCGTGTATCTTCTCTCAATTGTACAATATTGGCCACTAGGGTTGGCTTGAGGTTGTGGTGCATTGGGACACACATTTGCCAAATGATTTCCACCACAAGTGTAACAACGTACATTAGTTGGTAGCTTGGGTACCTGTTGACTAGAAACTCCTAGTTTTTGGGCCACTTTTTCTGCTAGGTCCTCTATCGAATTAGACAATTTTGTGGATGCTAGAGAAGAACAATCTGAGTCCTTATAGACCTTTGAGAGTTCTAATTCATCTCCTAGGTTGTCCTCGATGTCTATACATATTCTTACACACTCCTCTAGCGTTTTGGGTTCCTTTAGGTACACATAGGAGCGTAGTTTAGCGCTCAACAAGCCATCTAGGAACAGTGAAACTTGTTTGGCTTGTGAGGGTAGCTCTTGCATTGGACATCGTTCAACATATTGTCTGAATCTACGTCCTGCCAGTCTAACTGTTTCCTGAGGGGTTTGTTTAAAGCTATGAATCAACGAAGATGTGTCATGTCTAATCCCACTTTTAGAGAATTCAGTGATGAATGACTCTAAAAAGTGATGGATGTCTCTAAATTGCCTTTGTTGCAATGGTTGGAACCAAGTTAAAGTGGTATTCTTTAACGTTAGTCCAAATGCATTGTATTGTGTGAACATGTCTTCAACTTGTTCTGCTCTTAGTACTTGCTTGAATTCTGCGACATGGTCATAGGGATCTCCTGTCCCATCAAAATAATTCTTCATGGATTTCACTAATTGAGTGGGTCTCAATACTCTTGCGTGTTCACGCGGCCTAGGTAGAGGAAAATCATCTCTACCGCCTGGTATTCCATGATCTCTTGGTCTATCCGCTCTATTAGTGTTCGTGGTTGTTCTGTCTCTCCCTATGGGATGAGTGAAGCTTACTTCGGGTCTTTCTTCATTCTTGTCTTTTTTATTGCCATGGGCCGATGATGTTCCTGCCCCGTGGTGGCTCGCGTTTATGTTTGTTCGTGAGGGAGGGAATTGCTCTCCATGTGTATGTGTTTTTAGCGCGGTCAGGCACCACAAAGACTCTTTCTGAAGTCTCATCCAGGTATACAACCTTTCCAGGTGTATCTGGGTCCTTGAATTCATAAATTGTAATGATGCCTATCTCACCAGGGTGTTCCTTTCTGTACCTCCAAAAGGCTTCATCTGTCTCTTTATTTACAAACAACTCGGTGCTCCTGTTATCTTGAGGAATCCACTCTGGGATGAGTACTCTTGTTAATACGGATTTCCCTCTAGGTGTTCTAGGTTCTTCTAACGGTTCTTTTCCTTGAAATTTTGCTTCCGTCTCTAATTGAATTGTGCCAAACTCATTAGTATCGTTTGGCCGCGCACTTAGAACGTACATGGTTCCTTCTTTGTCTATGTACGCGTCTCTCTCAAACTTCACCACTGGTCTTTCCAATCCTATGGGTTGATCAGGGTTGTGCATTTGCACCACTTGCCTTCGCAAACCATCCTCATAGATGCGAGCACCTAAGCGGTTGGTTCGGAGAAACTCTAATTGTGTTCTATAGGGTCCTTCAGGTTTTTCTAAATATGCTACATTAGACCCTCCTTCTGGTCTGTCTGTGCTAAATGCCATTTCTGATTCGCTAGTATCTGAGCTCTCGTAGGGGTAATTACTATTCAATTGCTGAGCCCACGATCGTGCAGTAGTTCTTACACTTGCCTCTGATGATCTAAGGCTTCGTCGGTCCGACTTACCTATGTGTCTCCCTGATCTAAGGTTCATTAATTTTCTTCCTTGCACACTCAATCACACACTTAGATCGTCAATGGTTCTTTGTTATTACTGTCTTAATTCTTTTTAATTTTCTTTGGATTCTTGTCTTAATATAAGCGTCAGGAATTCGACTTTCTGTTATTATTTTGAGTTCTCGTTCCCTCAGACTTAAGTTCTTTCCTTTAGGTTTTCGTGTCACACACCCTTACTTTAGTCTTGAACTTGAAAGAATTAAATATCTTGAACTTGAGGCGTTCCTATCGTCTTTAATCCACAACTACCGTTTAGCCTAAGCTAAGAATTGACTGAGGGGGTTAAGTAATCTTCCAACCTCAAGTCAGCTTTTCTGGTTGCTCTGATGCCCAAGAAGCCGCGCTTCCCAAGCTTTGCTGTCTTCACTGCCTTGCTTGCTTGCCTTTGATTGCCCTTGTTAGACCTGGAAAAATCCAGTATTAGACCAATTCACAGTTGGATGATCAGACACTTCAGTATATACACCTCTTACGTCCCTTCCCTTTTGCCCAAAATTTCAATACTTGCCCCCTTGGCTTTCTAGTCCCAAACTAGGTGAACCTCAAAATAGCTTATCCAAAAATAGATGTATTCTTTATGAAAAAAAACAGTTGAGGTCACGTAGTACTCGTCACGAGCTTTCTAACGAGCTATTAAGCTCAAAAAACGGACTTCGGATGAAAAAGTTATGAGCGTTCAGGCCCTGGGGGGTAAAAACTGACAATCAGGTTTTCCTTCCAATATGAGCTAAGGGGTCTCCTATGAGTCTAATGGTCCAAAAATTTCTCAAAAATACCCCCAAAATTGGTCAAAAAATGGAACCCTAAATTTGCGATGGGGGTGCACAATCGCGATGGTCTAGGACCGTCGCGATGGTCCAAGCGAACCGTCGCGATGGCGTGGAATTTGGACAATCGCGATGGTGCGACAAGGTGAACCGTCGCGATGGCCCGAAGTGAACGATCGCGATGGCGTGAGAATGGACTGTCGCGATGGTCCAGAAGTGAGCGATCACGATGGCGTGAGGTGAACCGTCGCGATGGCCCGATCAGGTGGACAATCGCGATGGCGCGGGTCAACGGTCAAAGGTGGACAATCGCGATGGTCCGGAGTGACCCGTCGCGATGGTCACAAGTGCGATGGCGTGAGCCAATCGCGATGGTCCGATTTTGGGCTATCGCGATGGTCCGAAAAACGAACCGTCGCGATGGTCTATCTTGACACGTGGCACTGTCGTGGTGATGGCATGGGCCAATCGCGATGGTCCGGGGTCAGCTGAACAATCGCGATGGTCCAAGTGGACTGTCGCGATGGTCCGGCCGAGCCGTCGCGATGGCGTGAGCCTATCGCGATGGTGCGACACAATCGTGATGGTCCGAGCCAATCGCGATGGTCCACCAAAGTGTGAATTTTTGAGATGCGCCTGTGGATTTGTAGATGCGCAAGGGTCGCCTACCTCGTGGTGTGGTCGCCTACCAAGAATTCCGAAGGTTGCAGACCATCGCGATGGTCCGCCACACTCGGCAGATCTTTGACAGAGAGTAAAATTTTACCTTTTCCAAGCTTTCCTGATGCATTGGAGCTCTGTACCTGCAAGAAAGCTCAAGAAAACACAAGCACACACAAGCACAAAAGTTCTCTCTCGCTCTCTCGCATGCACAAATGAGGGGAAATGAGGTGAATGGGTGGATATGGTGAATTTTCTGATTTTTTTGGAGATGAAGATGATGATGCGATGATGAAGATGGAGTGTGGGGGAGGTGAAAAACACTAAAAACTAAGTAAAAACAACAACAAAAACTGAAATTTTTACCTTCCAACGCCACTTCTTGCTATACTCTTACCATCACACATTCGTCCTAGACTCGATCCCCGGCAACGGCGCCAAATTTGATGTTGCTCTAGCACAATGGTGAGAACCACGTTAAGAAGCTTCACCTCCTTAATGTCAATCCGCGGAAGAGGTAGGAGTGATATGAAGATCGTGAATGAGAGATGATGTGAGAGTGAAGGTGAGAAGCACAAAGATGCACACACACATACACACACACAATGAAGAGACAAGCAAGACACAATGGAAGGTGGGAAATTAGCTCTATTACTCAAGAACACTATTACAAGCTCAAACTAGCTCTAAGCTCACACTAGCCAACATGAACCAACCTCAAAAATGAGCTCTCTAGCTCTTTTTATAGTTTCTAGACTAGTTTTGACCGGTTTCACATCTAGTGACCGGCCTAGTTAAAAAATAGGTCCTAGATGCTATTTGGAAGGGTAAACGGTATCTAAAAATAACGAAAATTGGTACGCGTATTCTACCTAAGCTCCTCAAGCTCGAGGACTCCTCGGCTTGCACAAAATGGAGCTATGGATTACAAAATGGGGTTTTGTCTATATTACATATGTTACAAGAGTGATGAAAATCACTGTTGGATGTTTGAAGAGGTAATAAAAACATAGTTGTTTGAAAAAATGATCCACCTGGCTCCTTGCTCCGTCTTTACATGCTTCCACGTCGTCTGTGCCTCTGACTGCTTCCAACATTATACATCAAGTATAACCCATGCTACTGCCCTGTCTTTCGAAGAAGGTCTTGGCTAGAGTACACCACAACAATTTTGACAGTTAAAGGATGTGAAAAGTGGCTAAACTATGTGTACTTAGTGTTGGTGCATTTTGCCCAAGCCTACATGCTTGATATGCTTGATATTATCCTCATTTGTAAGTCACATGAGTAGTCATGTGAACACCTCTTGTAAAAGAGTACATTTTATCTCTTGTAAATGGAAAAAGAAAAAAGGAAAAGGATGGCTTACCTCATCCATGATGTAAAAGCAAATTCGTGGCTCCAACTACCAAAATCACGAATTTTTGAGCTGAGGGAATCTCTCCTAACTTTGGGGATCACTTTTAGGTGGAGCCATTCGAATTCGAATTCAAAACTCCCTCCAAGAATTGCTATAAAAGGAGCAAGAAGGAAGAGGCGATTAGCAAGCCTTGTACGTGACCACTTCATGTCATTTTGTAGAGATTGAAGAGCTTACTCCATAGCTCTATCATTCTACTCCCATTGTGCAAAGATTCATTGCCAATGTGGTTGTAATCATATGTGAATCTATACATTTATTATCATCTACCTCTCTGTTTTGTTCTCTGCTATACTCACTCAGAGCAGTAACTTCAGAAGGTCATATCTCGAGTTTTACTGAACCTTTTTCAGTGTTTTAAAGTGCGTTGGATAGCTCTCACTTTCTAGTTTCTACCTATAAATTTTCAAGGCCATTGGATTTATACTTTTGGAGATATCTGCATTTTACTGCTTACTGGTCTATCTCTGCAGAGCCCCGAGAATTGTGGGAATGTTCCAGAACTTGATGAAACTTGTTCTCAGTGCTCAGTCCATCATTTGAAGTGTTTTAACTTGGAATAGGAAGCTTGCTAAGTCTATTTGCTATGCCCAAAAGGAATTTTTCTAATTCCTTCCAGGTTGAGAGCACTGTTCATTTTTTCAGCAGGTGTATGTCCAAAAATAGCAAGTTTTGGGAGCTAGTCATTTCGCAACTTGTCGGTCTTGACTTAAACTTTTGGGATACATGTTCCAAAGTACTTGGCTGATATTTTGGTGGATTTAGGAAGCTCAAAGGGTCTACTAATCAACTCTGAAGTCTCAGTTGGCTGGTGTGAAGCTGGTTGTAGCGGCACCTACTCATCTTTGGATTGCATCCACCATCTCTCTTCACAGTGGTATCAGAGCATAGTCAAGCAACATGGGAGATGGATTTCCATCAACAATTGACAAATTGGATCGAAACAACTACCCGGCATGGTCTCTAAGGATGGAGGCTTACCTTCAAGGAAGGAATCTATATGGATTCATATCCGGAGATGAAGCAATGCCAACCATGAGGAACAAAGGGCAACCATCACATGAAGAAGTGGAAGGACTTTCGAATTGGTGTTCCAAGGATGCACTTGCAAGGTCTTATATTCTAAACTCAATCTCTGATTTTCTTTTACCTCATGTCAAGGGATGCAAGACATCAAGAGAAACCTGGAATGCACTTGCTTCTTTCTTCTCTTCCAACACTCGAGCAAGGAAGAACCAATTGTGGATGGAGTTCACAACAATGAAGAAAAGCCCGAAGCAAAATGTGACTGATTATGTCACAAAGATGAAGGAGATTTCCGACCAACTTGGAAGCATTGGAGAGGTAATTGAAGAGGAGCAAATCATAAGACAAATCATGAATGGAATCAAAGCAGACGACAAGTGGGAGTCATTCACAACAGCCATGGATTTATACATGGATATGCATGTACCCGACCTCAACACACTCATGGGCCAACTCTTCACTCATGAAGCAAAGATTAGCAAAGGTGGTGAGTCCTCAAGAGGTAATCAAACTTCTGCCTTATATTCTGATAAAGCTAAGGTCAAGGACAAGTCAAAGAATAGAAAGAATGAAGATGAAGGAAGCTCTTTTCAAGCAAACTTTGCAGGTAGAGGACGAGCTAGAGGAAGAGGCAGAAGTGGAAAGCAAGGCAGGGGGAGATTCCAATCATCTCAACCTTGCAACATATGTGGCTTATCTAACCATACTACTGAAGAATGTTTCAGGAATCCAAGGAACTCAAGAGGAAGAGGATTCAATAGAGGTGGCTATGGATCAAATAGAGGTAGGTACAATGGAGGCTACAACAACAACAACTACTACAACAACAATTACAACAACAACAACAACTATCAAAGTGGCCATAGAGGAAGAAGAGATTACAATAACTATGCAGAGGACCAAAGTCAAGAAGATTCATTATTGATTATGAATCTATCAACAAAGAAGGGTAAGGATGATGATCACATATTTTACATTGATTCGGGATGCTCGAACCATGTAGCAGGAAATGTGGCTTTACTTTCTGATTTGGAAGATCCTCATAACAAGCATGAAGTGCAGACAGGAGATGACACAAAGCACTCAGTGGAGAAGATAGGTAATGTGAAGACATCAGATGGGAATATGAACCTCTTAAGCAAAGTCTTGTATGTCCCTACAATTACCAAAAATTTAATAAGTGTTGGACAGATTGTTGAAAAAGGATTGCAGGTTAGATTCAATCGATTTGGAGCATATGTTGAAGACCCAAGGCAAGGCTTTCGAAGGATTGCCAAAGGAGAAAAGACAGGAAGGCTTTTCACTTTTGAAGTGGAAGATACAAAGAACATAGCTTTGTTTAGCTATGGATCTCAAACTCTAACAGAGTTGGAGATATGGCACAAAAGGCTTGCTCACATTGGTGAGAGGACACTCAAACAGATTTGCAGGGACCAAAGTGTACTTGGTTTGCCTAATATCACAAGGCAACACATGATTTATAAGTGTGAAGCTTGTCAACTCGGCAAGGCTCATAGACAACCTTTCAATAAGAAAGGATATATGTATCAAAATCCTTTGGATCTAGTGCACACGGATGTGTGGGGTCCAAGTAAGGAGCCATCTATATCAGGCTCAAGATATTATGTGTCTTTCATAGATGATTGTAGCAGGTGGACCATTCTGTTTTTCATGAAGCACAAGGATGAAGTGTTTAATTGCTTTAAGAAGTATATTGCTCTTGTTGAAAATCAAACAGGTAGGACTTTGAAAAGACTCAGATCAGATGGTGGAGGAGAATACTTCTCTTCTGAATTTGATGCCTTCTTGCATGAAAGAGGCATTAAAAGGGAAGTCACTACAAGGTATACACCTGAACTCAATGGTGTAGCAGAGAGGAGGAATAGAGCTATCGTCGAAGCTGCAAGGTCCATGCTCAACGAAAAGGGATTGCCGAACTACCTATGGGCAGAGGCTGTGTCGACAGCCACATATCTCATAAATAGACTTCCATCTAAGTCACTAGATGGAACCACTCCATATGAAGTGTGGAATGGAAGAAGACCTAGTCTAGAGCATTGTAAAATCTTTGGATGCTTAGCCTATGCTCACATTCCTTCTCAAGTAAGAGGGAAATTGGATCCCAAGGCAGAGAAGTGTGTATTCATTGGTTATGATCAAAACCAAAAAGGATATAGATTGTACAATCCAACCAATAAAGGATTTTCTGTGAGTAGAGATGTAATTTTTGATGAAAACAAATCATGGTTTGATGATGACAGGAAAGTGAAGCTGCCATATGACTTGGATGAAGATTTTCCATCACTTCAACCAAAGGAGCCAAAGCAAATTGAAGAAAGTGATTCGGAGATTGACCTAGAAGACTTGGAAAGACTAAAGCTATGGAAGAACAAAGGTAAAGCAAAGATGCAGGATGCTACATATGGACCCGAGAGCTCACATCAACCACTTAGAAGGTCTTCGAGGGAGAAGAAGAAACCAGAGAGGTTTGGTTATGATACTTCTTTGGTCACCAAGCACTCAATCTACATTGCAAAGGATTCAACCAATGAAGAACCTACCACATTCGAAGAAGCACAAAGCAAGAAAGCTTGGAGAGATGCAATGGATGAAGAAATGGAAGCCTTGAAGGAGAATGACACTTGGGAGCTTGTACCTAACAAGCCATCTATGAAGATAATCGGATCTCGATGGATATACAAAATCAAGAAGAATCCAGATGGAAGTATAAATAGACACAAAGCAAGGTTAGTTGCTAAAGGGTTTGCTCAAACCCATGGTATTGATTATGAGGAGACTTTCTCTCCTGTTGCAAAAATGCCTACAATTAGGGTTCTCATAAGTCTTGCTGCATCTAGAAATTGGAATCTTTATCAACTTGATGTAAAGAATGCCTTCTTGAATGGATGGATTTCTGAGGAAGTGTATATGGCACAACCTCCTGGATATGAGGATGCACATCATCCTAACTATGTATGCAAACTAAAGAAAGCTTTGTATGGATTGAAGCAAGCTCCAAGAGCTTGGAATTTCAGATTGGTTACTTATTTGCAGGACCAAGGATTCAAAGCTAGCAAGGCGGATACCTCTTTGTTCATAAAGAGGAATGGATCTGAAGTGATCTATTTATGTGTGTATGTTGATGATATTATTATCACAGGCAATGATCTTGAAGGAATCAAACAGGTAAAGAGTCAAATGAAGGAGGAGTTCAAAATAAGTGACCTCGGACCACTCACTTATTTTCTTGGATTGGAGTTGATCTACACAGATTCAGGTATATACATCACACAAAGGAAGTATGTCCATGACATGCTCGTCAAGTTCAAGATGGAAAATACCAAGTGTGCAGGTACACCTATGGAGCAAAATCATAAGCTTAGTGCTCATGAAGGAGAGCCAATTGAAGACATCACAAGCTATCAAAGCTTGGTTGGAAGTTTGAACTATGCAACACTCACAAGGGTGGATATATGCTATAGTGTTAGCATATTGAGTCAGTTTATGCATAAGCCGAGAAGACCACATATGGAAGCGGCCAAGCGAGTCCTCAAGTACCTAAAGGGGACCATGAATGAAGGTTTGTTCTATTCATATACTTCAGATATTGAGCTAAAGGTCTACTCAGATGCAGATTGGGCCGGATCTAAAGATGATAGAAGAAGCACATCAGGGTATATATCATTTGCAGGTTCAAAAATCATTTCTTGGTCATCGAAGAAGCAACCAACCGTGGCATTATCTTCTACTGAAGCTGAATATAGAGGTTTGGCTAATGCAACTCAAGAAATCATGTGGTTAAAATCTTTGTACACAGATCTTGGACTTCATTCTTCAACACCTCACATTTTTGGTGACAACACAAGCTCACTACATCTAGCAGCTAATCCGGTATACCATGCTAGAACCAAGCATATTGAAGTCCACTACCATTATGTAAGGGAGAAGCTATTGAGCAAGGATATTCAACTATCCTATGTCTCTACAGATATGCAATGTGCAGACATGTTGACGAAAGCTCTTGATGGTATGAAATTAAGTAGATTCAAGTTGATGATTGGTTTGTAGGAAATCAAGGACAATTGAAGACTTATTTGGAGGCCAAGCATGTTAGGCTTGAGGGGGAGCTGTTGGTGCATTTTGCCCAAGCCTACATGCTTGATATGCTTGATATTATCCTCATTTGTAAGTCACATGAGTAGTCATGTGAACACCTCTTGTAAAAGAGTACATTTTATCTCTTGTAAATGGAAAAAGAAAAAAGGAAAAGGATGGCTTACCTCATCCATGATGTAAAAGCAAATTCGTGGCTCCAACTACCAAAATCACGAATTTTTGAGCTGAGGGAATCTCTCCTAACTTTGGGGATCACTTTTAGGTGGAGCCATTCGAATTCGAATTCAAAACTCCCTCCAAGAATTGCTATAAAAGGAGCAAGAAGGAAGAGGCGATTAGCAAGCCTTGTACGTGACCACTTCATGTCATTTTGTAGAGATTGAAGAGCTTACTCCATAGCTCTATCATTCTACTCCCATTGTGCAAAGATTCATTGCCAATGTGGTCGTAATCATATGTGAATCTATACATTTATTATCATCTACCTCTCTGTTTTGTTCTCTGCTATACTCACTCAGAGCAGTAACTTCAGAAGGTCATATCTCGAGTTTTACTGAACCTTTTTCAGTGTTTTAAAGTGCGTTGGATAGCTCTCACTGTCTAGTTTCTACTTATAAATTTTCAAAGTCATTGGATTTATACTTTTGGAGATATCTGCATTTTACTGCTTACTGGTCTATCTCTGCAGAGCCCCGAGAATTGTGGGAATGTTCCAGAACTTGATGAAACTTGTTCTCAGTGCTCAGTCCATCATTTGAAGTGTTTTAACTTGGAATAGGAAGCTTGCTAAGTCTATTTGCTATGCCCAAAAGGAATTTTTCTAATTCCTTCCAGGTTGAGAGCACTGTTCATTTTTTCAGCAGGTGTATGTCCAAAAATAGCAAGTTTTGGGAGCTAGTCATTTCGCAACTTGTCGGTCTTGACTTAAACTTTTGGGATACATGTTCCAAAGTACTTGGCTGATATTTTGGTGGATTTAGGAAGCTCAAAGGGTCTACTAATCAACTCTGAAGTCTCAGTTGGCTGGTGTGAAGCTGGTTGTAGCGGCACCTACTCATCTTTGGATTGCATCCACCATCTCTCTTCACACTTAGCACCCCCTCCTAGCCAACCCACGGTCAACTACATGATTTCAACCATCCGACACTGGGTAGTCAGATTAAAAAATGTACCAGATATCATGACACAAATGTGCATCAAAATATTTGAACTAATGTTGGTTACATTCAGGACCTTTAGAAATGTCAAAGAACCTCATCTTTGGGCTCTCGGATTCAATGAAGGCAACCAGGATCTTGTTTATGATATGAGCACCACACCACCCATCAACGTTGTCTATGCATGCCACGTATCAAGTATCTACCAGCTTGCTTCAAACAAACGTTTGAAGAAATGTTTATCACAGGGTTCTGGGAATATCATTGAGAGATATGCATCCCCAGACCATCTCACCTATTACAATTATTTGCTGTGGAACAAGCTATACATTCAGAGAAACTACGTATGCCACATCCAGAAGTTCTCGGGCCAGTAGACTGGGATGCCCTACTCACTGATTTGGCCAAAGGACTGAGAATAACAGAACGTCACTTAGCCACAGATGTTGTGGAGTAATATATCCAACGGTCCACTCAACAAGAGTCTGTCAGAGACGACAGATGCGAGAGAGCGGGGAGTTTTGGTAGTGGTCAAGGCGGTCAAGGACTTACAAGACAAGGAAGCCAACGTGAAGGGCCAAGCAGGCAAAGCAGTCAAAGAAGATCTGGCAAGTAGGCCATCATTTTTCATGAAGCTGAAGGTCAAGGACAGATCACAAGAGCACATCAAAGAGGTGGACACACAAGAAGAAGGAGCAAGTACGGAGCTACAGGAAATGTATGTCAAATGGTTATAAGAAATCCCTACAAAAATAGTGATTTTCATCACTAAAAGCGGCATTGTAAATACCATTTCATATTTTTGTAGCTCCATTTTGTGCAAGCCAAGGAGTCCTTGAGCTTGAGGAGCATTAGAAGTACCTACCTATCAATTTTCATATTTTTTAGATTCCATTGGAGCCCTCAAATAGGCCCTAGAACCTAATTTTTAACTAAGCCGGACACTAGGTCTGGACATGGCCAAAGCTAGTCAAAAACTATAAATAGAGCTAGAGAGCTCATTTTTGAGGTTAGCTTGTTGTAGAATTGAACTTGTAAGAGCATTTTTGAGTAATCTAAAGAACTCCATTGCTTCTCTCTCTTTGTCTTACCTTTTGTGCATGTGTGTGTCTATGTGTGTGCATGTTAGTGTGCTTCTCACTCATGCACTTGTGCCATCACTTGTTCAAGGTCTTCATACCATCCTCACGTCTTCCCAGATTGACATTAAAGGAGGTGCTACTCATCACCGAGCTACAAGGATGCAAAGCTTCGAGCCAAAGTGAAGGAAGGAGCCCAAGCTCAAAGGTTGCGAAACACATAGTGTGTGCACTTGAAGATTGGAACCCAAGCTGAAGGTGGACAAGGGTGAAGCCTAGGATTGAGCTTCCCAACAAAGGAGGAGTAGAAGACTGCAAGGTAAGGGCTGCCATGAAGTGTTCAAGACTCAACAAGGACTTGAGGATACTCCCCATGGTTTTAGCACAAGCAAGTGCCATGATAGAAGGAAGAGTCACTCATGCAAAGTGTGACAAATTGGCTGAAGGTAAAGAAGGTAAAAGAATTCATTTGCAAAGGTAAGGGCTAATGAAAGGTTTTGAAAAATCCACTTTGAAAAATCCACATTATGTGTGTTGGAAAGTTCCAAGCTTATACCATGTGAATGTATTGTCAAAGGATGAGGCTAGTAAGACCACCAAGAAGAGTGGCATGCCTAGGTTAAGGCAAGTAAGACCATTCCAAGAGGAGTGGCAAGCCTATGTGAAGGCATGTAAGACCATCCCCAAAGGAGTGGCAAGCCTATGTTAGGTGCAAGAAGCACCAAAGACCAAGTGAAGGTCTAGTGA
>CM035437.1:135922213-135937213 GCA_020310875.1 Ceratopteris richardii
CTACGTTTACTCCTTTAACTTACTCCAAGGCGTCGATTAAGGCATAGAACTTTGGTATAACTAAGGCATTACTTTGGCATCTTTGGCACCAAGGCTCCCTTGGTGACTGTTGGCAGCCATTGGCTACGCGCGAACCAATTTTAATGTATGAGTGGCAATAAGGAGTTTTAGATTCACCAAGGTGGGAGGATTTGAACCCACAACCTCATCCACACAAGGGAAGTGCTTTACCACTACACTCTTTCTTGGTGTTGTCACTCAAGTTCTCTCCTCTTATATTTAACATAACTTGCAGCTCTTTCTTACTTTTTCAAGAAGGCTTGGGCAAGGCGGCATGGGGCGGCATGATGTAGCACGTCTCAGGGTACATCCTATCAGGGTACCTCAAGGTACATCCAGAGAGGGTACATCCTATTAGGGTAAATCGCACCAGGGTACATCCATGTAGGGGACATCCTGTTAAGGTACATTTCCCTAGGGTACATCCCGAGAGGGAAGAACTAGATTGAGGATCGAAGATACTTGCATGGGTGAGAATTAGGTTCAAGAGATCAAGGTTGAGAGCAAGGAAAGTCCATAGCAAGAGGGTTTTGTTCTTTTCATACTCATGGACCCTAGACTGTGTCAGCACTGCTGGGATAGAAGGATGGACACTCCAAGAAATGAGTAGGTACTACCAAATCTTGCTTTATACCAGCCCCTTGTAGCTTCAGATTTGCATTGTGGACTCTCTTAGCTTCCAAATGACACTATAGAAGTGCCTATGTACTTTGGAAATGAGGTAAAAAAAGATTGAATCAAAAGAGACTACTTCCAAGTTGAGGGATCAATAAAAACCTTCTATTTTATCACACACTTGCTGCTTGTTATGCTCAGTGCTACGAGTATAGTAAGAATTAGAAAAATTCCTTTTAGAAGTATCTGATTCGCTTAGTAAGCTAATGATTCCAAGTCGAATCACTCAAAATGATGGACTATACACAGAGCAATCAGTTTAGCAATTGAATCATTACCCCTGATTTTTTAGGACCTCTGCGGAGTTTGACCAGTGAGTGTTTTGACGCGCTTTTCTCCAAATTGGCTGAATAGATTCCCTTCAAATTTGTAAGCGTGTAGAGAACTTGGAGGTGATTCCAAAAAGCTATAGAACATTGAAAATGGTGGAGAAATGACTGCGATATGAGCAGTACAATTTGAGAGTTATGAAAGACTATAACAGAGACATCATAGATGAACAATGTAGATCTATTGTATTAATGAACAATGTAGATCTATTGTATTAATGAACAATGTTGTACATGATCATAGGCTTGACAATCATAGCCTAATGATGGTGAGTAGTGTAGGCTACAATGTAGACCTCACTCTCATACAATATGGCAATGGAAAACTCGGGAATTGAGACCTCTTCAATGCGTGACTTTTTCAAGTCACTTTTATAAGTGCTACATTCAATTTTGAATTTGAATTCAAATTTTGGCTCTATCTAAAAGTAATCCACCAATCTAGGAGTTATTCTCTCTAACATAGAGTAGTGAGTTTTCAACTAATAAACTCCATGAGTTTGTTGAGAGTTATAAAGATTCTTCCAAGTTAAAAACTAACTTTTACAAATGTAAAGGATAAAATCCTCTAGCAATGGTTTCCATGGAGCTTCAATTGTTCGTGAATCTTCTGGCCAAATGTGTAGGCTTGCACTTTGCACCAAGAGCTCCCCCTCAAGCCAAACATTTCGGCTTGTTCTTCATCTTCAATCTTCATGAATGTCCTGCAATCCAATCATTGACTTAAACCTGCAAAGCTTTGTACCATCTAACGCTTTAGTCAATAAGTGTGCACATTGCATATTTGTTGACACATAGGCTAACTGAATTTCCTTGCTCAATAGATTTTCTCTTACATAATGATAGTGGACCTCTATATGCTTGGTCCTAGCATGATGAATGGGATTAACTGCAAGATGTAGTGAGCTAGTATTGTCTCCAAAAATCATTGGAGACGTGTGAAAACCTAAATCTGTATACAATAATCTGATCCATATGGCCTCTTGAGTAGCATTGGCCGATCCTCTATACTCTGCCTCTGTAGAAGATAAAGCAACATTAGGTTGCTTCTTTGAAGACCATGATATAGGTTTGTTACCTACAAAAGATAGGTATCCTGAGGTACTTCTTCTATCATCTTTGCATCCTACCCAATCTGAATCTAAGTATATCTTGATGTCCAAGTCTGAGGTATAAGGAAAGTACAATCCTTGATTTTGAGTGCCCTTAAGGTACTTCAAAATCCTTTTAACAGCTTCCAAATGAGGTGCCCTAGGTTTGTGCATAAACTGACTTAGAACACTTACTCCATAAGCAATATCAATCCTTGTCAAGGTAGCGTAGTTCAAGCTTCCCACTATGCTTTGGTAGCCTGCAATGTTTTTAAGCACATCACCTTCATGAGCACTTAGCTTTTGATTTACTTCCATTGGAGTACTTGCAACTTTGGCATCCTGCAAATGAAACTTCTTCAACATGTCCTGTATATACTTCCTCTGAGTAATATAAATTCCAGAGTTAGTATAGACTAACTCAAGTCCAAGAAAGTATTTTAGTGATCCATGGGCACTAATTTTGAACTCCTACATCATCTGATTCCTAATCTGTTTGATGCCATTAGCATCATTACTTGTGAGTATGATAACCTCCACATATACACATAGGTATATTACCTCTAAATTACTTCTTTTGACAAACAAAGATGTATATGCTTTGCTCATGATGAATCCTTGATCCTGAGGATAAGTAGTCAACCTATGGTTCGATGCCTTAGGTGCCTGCTTCAATCCATAAAGAGCTTTGTTCGATTTACATACATATGTTACCTTGCTTGGATCCTCATAACGAGGAGGTTGACACATGTACACCTCCTCTGAAATCCAGCCATTTAGAAATGCATTTTTTACATCCAATTGATACATGTTCCAATTCTTTGATGCACCCACATTTACCAATACCCTGATGCTAGGCATTTTGGCCACAGGTGAGAAGGTTTCTTCATAATCAACTCCTTGGGTTTGCGCAAAACCCTTAGCCACAAGTCTAGCTTTGTACCTTCTTATTGATCCATCAGAATTCCTTTTGATCTTATATATCCATCTAGAACCAATCACCTTCATAGGCTCCTTCTTTGGTACTAGCTTCCAAATATCATTCTCCTTGAGTGCTTCAAGTTCCTCATCCATAGCTTCCTTCCATTTTGTCTTGGTCTTTGCTTCTTCATATGACGATGGTTCCTCAAATGACAAGTCTTTTGCAAGATAAACAGAGTTCTTAGTTACTAAGGAAGTGTCATACCCATATCTGATTGGCTTCTTGCTCTCCCTTTGTGATCTTTTGATTGCTTGGTTGGATGATTCAGGTATATCCTCCAATATCTTCATCATGACTTTACCTTTGGACTTCCATGTCTTGAACTCTTCTAGGTTGGTGAGGTCCTCATCATGTGAGTTGATGTCTCCATTCTGAGTAGACTCCTCCTTAGTGAGGCTTGGAAACTCCTCTTCCAATTCATAAGGTAGTTTTACTTTTCTGCACTCACTATCAAACCAAGAGTCATTCTCATCAAAGACAACATCCCTACTGACCATGACTCCCTTGTTTGAAGGGTTGTAGAACCTGTATCCTTTCTGATTCAAGGCTTACCCTATGAAGATGTGCTTCTTTGCCTTAGGGTCTAGCTTACCTCTTATCTGAGAAGGGATATGTACATAAGCTACACATCCAAAGATCCTGCAATGATCAAGTGACGGTCTTGTACCATGCCATGCTTCATATGGGGTCATCCCATCAAGAGATTTGGATGGCAACCTATTTACAAGATAAGTGGCAGTAGATACACTCTCTGCCCAAAAGTAATTAGGTAATTTTTTTCATTTAGCATTGACCTAGCTGTTTAAACAATTAATCTATTTCTCCTCTCTACGATCCCATTTTGCTCAGGGGTATACCTTGTGGTAATTTCTCTCTTGATTCCTCTGTCATGCAAGAATGCATCAAACTCATTTGAGAAGTACTCACCTCCTCCATCTGACCTTAATCTCTTTAGGTTTCTCCCTGTTTGGCTTTCAACAAGTGCAAGATACTTTTTACAGCAACTGAATACTTCATCTTTGTGCTTCATAAAGTACAATACAGTCCATCTAGTGTAATCATCAATGAAAGATACATAATACATGTTGGTGCAATTCAAGCCATCACACTTGGCTAGGACATTTGATTTGAAGACTCTACATAAGGGAAGACCCATAGGAACTTATGCTTAAAGTTTCTTACCATTTTACTCTTTTGTAAAAGTCTAAAATGACTTGGCATCTCATGTAATCATACCTACTTCATTAGAGTCGTGGAAAAAGTTGTTGAAAGATTGAGGGAATATCTCAATAAACTTTTAGGTGAAAGATTCTAGGAGATTGATTTGAATTCAAATTCAAATCACCATCCAACTCCTATAAAAGCTACATTGGAAAAAGTCGCGGGTGTCCATCATCAATCCCGAGGCGGTTCTGTACTATCCATTGAGTGTGTAAGGTCTACACCATAGCCTACACCTCTGAGTACCATTGTGCTATGTTTATCATGCCACTGGGAATGTACATTCATATGATATAATACAAATACTTACATTCTTTATCTCTGGTTTTCTCTAAGTCATCTTCTCCAAGTCTATCAACGTCAAAGGAGCATATCTCAGGATCTACTGAACCAAATCAAGTGATTCAAAGCACATTGGAACCACCTCCAAGTCTACTACACACATACAAAGTTTCAAATCAGTTGGATCAGCCATCCCGGAGAAATCTCGCTCGAAGTGCACACTGGTCTGTGTCTGCAGAGTTCCTAAAAAGTCGGGGTTACATATTATTTTGCTAAAGTGATTTCTCAGTGAGTAGTTTATCATTTTATCTCATTCCACTTGCAAATGGTAGCTTGTTAAGCTAATTTAATATGTCCAGAAGGAATTAGATCAATTGTAAGTGTGCTGGTCACACTGAGTGAAAGACTGAGCAGGTGTCACTACAGAAATAGAAAGTTTTTTCTTGATTTTTGAAGTGCCAAGTTATCTGTTTTGATTTGGTCATTACACATATCATTTGCAAAGTACATATATGCTTTCTTGGTATCATTTGGAAGCTCAAGGTGTGTACTAAGCATATCTGGAATCAAAGGAGGGCTGGTGTGAAGCAGGTATAGCAGCACCAACTCAATCTTCTGAGTGCATCCTACCATCACTCCCAACAGTGGTATCAGAGCAAATAAGGTAAACATGGGAGATGGATTTCCTTCATTCATTGACAAATTGGACAGGAACAACTACCAAGCTTGGTCTCTGAGGATGAAGACCTATCTACAAGGAAGGAGCTTATTTGGATACATATCAGGAGATGAGGAATTGCCCTCATTTAAAACTAGAGGACTACCCACAAAGGATGAACATGAAAGACTCAACCAATGGTGTGCAAAGGATGCTTTGGCAAGGTCTTACCTTCTTAACTCTATATCTGATTTTCTTTTACCTCATGTAAGGAACTGTAAGACTTCCCAAGAGACTTGGGAAACCTTGTCAACATACTTCTCTTCCAACACAAGGGCTAGGAAGAATCAACTATGGATTGAATTCACAACCCTTAGGAAGCAGCCCAAGCAATCAGTCTCAGAGTATGTGAAAAAGATTAAAGATTTGGCAGATCAATTAGCAAGCATTGGAGAGGAGATTGAAGAGGAGCAAATAGTCAGGCAAGTAACAAATGGACTCAAGGCAGATGATAAGTGGGAAAGTTTCACCACTGCAATGGACCTCTATATGGACATGCATACCCCAGATCTCACAACACTCATGGGCCAACTATTCACACATGAAGCAAAGTTTACAAAGGCAGGAGATCAATCAAAAGGTAACAACCCCTCTGCTCTCTATACTGATAAGAAAGTTAAAGATAAAGGTAAAGGGAAGAAACAGGATGAAGAAGGCTCTACCTCCCAAGCTAATTATGCAGGAAGAGGTAGATCATCTAGAGGAAGAGGCAGAGCAGGTAAGTCAGGTAGGGGGAGACCCTACAACTCATCACCATGCAACATTTGTGGATTGTCCAATCACACCACAGATGAATGCTACAAGAACTACAAGAATCAGAGAGGAAGAGGCTACTCAAGAGGTGGATACTCTCAAGGGAGAGGCAGATTCAACCAACATCAAAGCTACAATGGATACAACAACAATTACAACCACAACCATAATGGTAATTACCAAGGTGGATTCAGAAACAGAAGGGATTACAACAATTATACAGAGGAGCAAGATGACTCCCTATTGATCATGAATATGACCCCCAAGGCAGGTACAAATGATGATCATTTATTTTATATTGACTCAGGATGTTCTAACCATGTAGCTGGCAATGTGGCATTACTCTCTAATTTGGAAGAACCCAAGGGCAAACATCAGGTACAGACAGGTGATGATACTAAACATTCTGTTGTAAAAATTGGAAATGTGAAGACATGTGATGGTAACCAGAACCTATTGAGCAGGGTACTCTATGTACCAACCATCACCAAGAATCTAATGAGTGTTGGTCAGATTGTGGAGAAAGGTTTGCAGGTCACATTCACACAACATGGAGCATATGTGGAGGACCCAAGACATGGATTCAGAAGGATAGCCAAAGGGGAGAAATCAGGTAGATTGTTTACTTTTGAGCTAGAAGACACCAAGAACATTGCTTTGTATAATTACAAGGATCAAACACTTTCAGAGTTAGAAATATGGCACAAGAGGTTAGGTCACATAGGTGAAAGAACCCTAAAGCAAATGTGCAGGGATCAATGTGTGCTTGGGATACCTAATGTATCCAAGCAACACATGATTTATAAGTGTGGAGCATGTCAGTTTGGTAAGTCTCACAGGTTGCCATATTCAAGGAAAAGTTTCATGCATGAAGACTACCTAGACTTGGTACACACAGATGTTTGGGGACCTAGCAAGGACCCTTCCATTTCAGGTTCAAGGTATTATGTGTCCTTCATTGATGATTATAGCAGATGGACCATTTTATACTTTATGAAGCATAAAGATGAAGTGTTTAATTGTTTCAAGAGGTATCTTGCACTTGTTGAAAATCAAACAGGAAGAAGCTTGAAGAGGCTAAGGTCAGATGGTGGAGGAGAATACTTCTCCAATGAGTTTGAAGATTTCTTGCAGGAAAGAGGCATCAAAAGGGAGATTACTACAAGGTACTCACCTGAACAAAATGGGGTAGCTGAAAGAAGGAATAGACTCATAGTAGAGACAGCTAGGTCTATGCTTAATGAAAAGAAGTTACCAAATTATCTTTGGGCAGAGAGTGTATCCACTACCACCTATCTCATTAACAGGTTGCCATCCAAATCACTTGATGGCATGACACCATATGAAGCTTGGCATGGTAAGAGACCCTCTCTGCATCATTGCAAAATTTTTGGTTGTGTAGCATATGTGCATATTCCCTCACAGGTAAGGGGAAAGCTAGACCCTAAAGCTGAAAAATGTATCTTCATTGGTTATGATTTGAACCAAAAGGGATACAGATTCTACAACCCAACAAACAAAGGCTTCAAGGTAAGCAGAGATGTCATCTTTGATGAGAATGACTCATGGTATGAGAATGAATGCAGGAAGGTTAGTTTACCCTATGATATGGAAGAAGATTTCCCAAAGCTCACCAAGGAGGAACCAATTCAGAAAGATGAATCAAGCTCAGATGATGATGATACAATTAATCTTGAGGAGTTCAAGGCATGGAAGTCCAAAGGAAAGATGAAAATGAAGAAGCTAAAGGATATACCAGAATCCTCAACACAAGCAATTAGAAGATCTCAGAGAGAAAGCAAGAAACCAATCAGATTTGGGTATGACACATCACTTGTAACTAAACATTCTGTATATCTTGCAAAATGTTGGGAGTGATGGTTGGATGCACTCAAGAAATGAGTTGGTGCTGCTATACCTGCTTCACACCAGCCCTCCTTTGATTCCAGGAATGCTTAGTACACACCTTGAGCTTTCAAATGATACCAAGAAAGCATATATGTGCTTTGCAAATGATTTGTGTAATGACCAAATCAAAACAAACAACTTTGCACTTCACAAATTCTAGAAAACTTGTTATTTCTGTAATGATACCTGCTCAGTGTTATGCTCAGTGTGACCAGCACACTTGCAATTGAAACAATTCCTTTTGGGAGTATTAAAGTACCTTAATAAGCTACCATTTGCAAGTGGAATGAGAAGAAATGATAAACCACATCCAGAGAAATTGATTTAGCAAAATTATGATTACCCCTGACTTTTTAGGAGAGTTGCAGAGATAGACCAGAGGTGACTTCGAAGCCGATTTCTCGAATATGGCTGAATGAAATCTTCTGAAATTTTGTATACTTGTAGAAGACCTTGAGCTAGTTCCAACGAGCTATTAAACTCTTGATTTGGTTCAGTGAGCACTGAGAAATGCTCCTTGGAAGTTGACAGACTTGAAGTAGAAAACATAGAGAACCAGATATGATGAATGTGTATATATCTATTGATTGATATGATTATACAAGCTCATTAGCATGACAAGCATAGCTAATTGAGGTGTGATGGTGTAGGCTATGGAGTAGCACTAACACACACACAGTTACAATGACAAAATGCCTCGGGGAGTGAGCTGAAATGAGTTACACAACTTTCTGATTTGGAAGAGCCCAAGGGCAAACATCAGGTACAAACAGGTGATGACACTAAACATTATGTTGTTAAGATTGGAAATGTGAAGACATGTGATGGAAACCAGAACCTATTGAGTAGGGTACTCTATGTACCAACCATCACCAAGAATCTAATGAGTGTTGGTCAGATTGTGGAGAAAGGTTTGCAGGTCAGATTCACACAACATGGAGCATATGTGGAGGACCCAAGACATGGATTCAGAAGGATAGCCAAAGGGGAGAAATCAGGTAGATTGTTTACTTTTGAGCTAGAAGACACCAAGAACATTGCTTTGTATAATTACAAGGATCAGACACTTTCAGAGTTAGAAATATGGCACAAGAGATTAGGGCACATAGGTGAAAGAACCCTAAAGCAAATGTGCAAGGATCAATGTGTGCTTGGGATACCCAATGTGTCCAAGCAACACATGATTTACAAGTGTGGAGCATGTCAGTTTGGTAAGTCTCACAGGTTACCCTATTCAAGGAAAGGTTTCATGCATGAAGACTACCTAGACTTGGTACACACAGATGTTTGGGGACCTAGCAAGGACCCTTCCATTTCAGGTTCAAGGTATTATGTGTCCTTCATTGATGATTATAGCAGATGGACCATTTTATACTTTATGAAACATAAAGATGAAGTGTTTAATTGTTTCAAGAGATATCTTGCACTTGTTGAAAATCAAACAGGAAGAAGCTTGAAGAGGCTAAGGTCAGATGGTGGAGGAGAGTACTTCTCCAATGAGTTTGAAGATTTCTTGCAAGAAAGAGGCATCAAAAGGGAGATTACTACAAGGTACTCACCTGAACAAAATGGGGTAGCTGAAAGAAGGAATAGACTCATAGTAGAAACCGCTAGGTCTATGCTTAATGAGAAGAAGTTGCCAAATTATCTTTGGGCAGAGAGTGTATCCACTGCCACCTACCTTATTAACAGGTTGCCATCCAAATCACTTGATGGCATGACACCATATGAAGCTTGGCATGGTAAGAGACCCTCTCTGGAGAAATTGATTTAGCAAAATTATGATTACCCCCGACTTTTTAGGAGAGTTGCAGAGATAGACCAGAGGTGACTTCGAAGCCGATTTCTCGAATATGGCTGAATGAAATCTTCTGAAATTTTGTATGCTTGTAGAAGACCTTGAGCTGGTTCCAACGAGCTATTAAACTCTTGTATTGATTCAGTGAGCACTGAGAAATGCTCCTTGGAAGTTGACAGACTTGAAGTAGAAAACACAGAGAACCAGATATGATGAATGTGTATATATCTATTGATTGATATGATTATACAAGCTCATTAGCATGACAAGCATAGCTAATTGAGGTGTGATGGTGTAGGCTATGGAGTAGCACTAACACACACACAGTTACAATGACAAAATGCCTCGGGGAGTGAGCTGAAATGAGTGACACACCCGCGAGTTTTTTCTCTCCACTTTTATATGAGTTGAATGATCATTTGAATTTGAAATTCAAATGTAGGCTCCCTAGAATATCTCCTCTAAAAGTAGGGAGATATTCTCTCCACTAAGCCATCTACTTTTCCACGAATACAATCAAGTAGGTATGATTACATGAGATGCCAAGTCATTTAAGACTTTTACAAAAGAGTAAAAAGTAATAACACATAGGCAAGTGTTCCTATGGTTCTAGCTTCCCATAGTGATACCCTTCAAGGGTTCCAAGCCAAATCTTTCAAGGGTTCAAGCCAATGTGTGAAGGCTTGAAATGCACCAACACAAAAGACTTGTTGAATGAAGAACCAGGTACATATGAAGAGGCAATCACCAAACCAGAATGGAAAGGAGCTATGGATGAAGAAATGGAAGCTCTCAAGGAGAGTGATACTTGGGACTTGGTACCCAAGAAAGACTCTATGAAGGTGATAGGATCCAGATGGATCTACAAGCTAAAAAGGAATTCAGATGGAACAATAAACAGGTACAAAGCTAGGTTGGTAGCCAAGGGTTTTGCACAAACCCAAGGCATTGATTATGAGGAGACATTTTCTCCTGTGGCTAAGATGCCAACTATCAGAATATTGGTGAGTGTAGCTGCATCCAAGAATTGGAACATGTACCAATTAGATGTCAAGAATGCTTTCTTGAATGGATGGATATCTAAAGAAGTCTACATGTCACAACCACCTGGCTATGAAGACCCCAAGAAGGTAAATTATGTTTGTAAATTGAAGAAGGCTCTATATGGTTTGAAGCAGGCACCTAGAGCATGGAATTATAGGTTGACAACCTACCTCGAAGACCAAGGATTTGTGATGAGTAAAGCAGACACTTCTCTGTTCATAAAGAGAAGTAGTACAGAGGTAATCTACTTGTGTGTTTATGTTGATGACATCATCATTACAGGTAATGATGTCAATGGTATTAGACACATCAAAGGACAGATGATGAGGGAATTCAAGATCAATGATCTTGGATTATTGAAGTACTTCTTAGGTCTTGAGTTAGTCTACACCAACTCAGGTATATATATCACTCAAAAGAAGTATGTACAGGATATGGTCAAGAAGTTTGGTTTGCAGGATGCTAAAGTATCTACTACTCCAATGGAGGTCAACCTAAAGCTAAGTGCTCATGAAGGGGAAGAAGTCCAAGACATTACAGGATATCAAAGCATGGTAGGTAGTTTGAATTATGCTACCTTGACCAGAATTGATATAGCATATGGAGTTAGTGTGCTTAGTCAATTCATGCACAAACCAAGGGTACCTCACCTAGAGGCAGCAAAGAAGATCTTGAAGTATTTGAAGGGAACTCAGAATCATGGTTTGTACTTTCCTTATACATCAGATATTGACATTAAGGTTTATTCAGATGCAGATTGGGCAGGATGCAAGGATGATAGGAGGAGCACTTCAGGTTACATTTGTTTTGCAGGAGATAAACCCATTTCTTGGTCAACCAAGAAACAACCTACAATGGCATTGTCATCCACTGAAGCAGAGTATAGAGGGCTTGCCAATGCCACTCAAGAAGCTATCTGGTTGAAGCTTCTATATAGAGAGTTAGGCCTATATACAAGGCCACCAATCATATTTGGAGATAACACTAGCTCTCTTCACCTTGCAGCTAATCGAGTATATCATGCCAGAACCAAACACATAGAGGTTCATTACCACTATGTGAGGGAGAAATTACTAAGCAAAGAGATTCAATTGACATATGTGTCTACTAATATGCAATGTGCAGATTTACTCACTAAAGCATTGGATGGAAACAAGCTATGCAGATTCAAATCCATGATTGGATTGCAGGATGTGATTGAAGACTAAAGATGAAGAAGATAAAGACTTAAGCCAAAGTGTTTGGCTTGAGGGGGAGCTGTTGGTGCAATTCAAGCCATCACACTTGGCTAGGACATTTGATTTGAAGACTCTACATAAGGGAAGACCCATAGGAACTTATGCTTAAAGTTTCTTACCATTTTACTCTTTTGTAAAAGTCTAAAATGACTTGGCATCTCATGTAATCATACCTACTTCATTAGAGTCGTGGAAAAAGTTGCTGAAAGATTGAGGGAATATCTCAATAAACTTTTAGGTGAAAGATTCTAGGAGATTGATTTGAATTCAAATTCAAATCACCATCCAACTCCTATAAAAGCTACATTGGAAAAAGTCGCGGGTGTCCATCATCAATCCCGAGGCTGTTCTGTACTATCCATTGAGTGTGTAAGGTCTACACCATAGCCTACACCTTTGAGTACCATTGTGCTATGTTTATCATGCCAATGGGAATGTACATTCATATGATATAATACAAATACTTACATTCTTTATCTCTGGTTTTCTCTAAGTCATCTTCTCCAAGTCTATCAACTTCAAAGGAGCATATCTCAGGATCTACTAAACCAAATCAAGTGATTCAAAGCACATTGGAACCAGCTCCAAGTCTGCTACACACCTACAAAGTTTCAAATCAATTGGATCAGCCATCACGGAGAAATCTTGCTCGACGTGCACACTGGTTTGTGTCTGCAGAGTTCCTAAAAAGTCGGGGGTACATATTATTTTGCTAAAGTGATTTCTCAATGAGTAGTTTATCATTTTATCTCATTCCACTTGCAAATGGTAGCTTGTTAAGCTAATTTAATATGTCCAGAAGAAATTAGATCAATTGTAAGTGTGCTGGTCACACTGAGTGAAAGACTGAGCAGGTGTCACTACAGAAATAGAAAGTTTTTTCTTGATTTTTGAAGTGCCAAGTTATCTGTTTTGATTTGGTCATTACACATATCATTTGCAAAGTACATATATGCTTTCTTGGTATCATTTGGAAGCTCAAGGTGTGTACTAAGCATATCTGGAATCAAAGGAGGGCTGGTGTGAAGCAGGTATAGCAGCACCAACTCAATCTTCTGAGTGCATCCTACCATCACTCCCAACAATACCTTGATCCAAAAATTGAGGGATCCTTACTTGATCCCCATACATCTGTATGGACAAGCTCTAGGTATTCCTCATGCATGTGGCCTTTCCTTGAGAAGGGTAACCTGTGAGATTCTCCAAATTGACAAGCACCACATTTATAAATCATATGTTGCTTGGATACATTAGGTATCCCAAGCACACATTGATCTCTACATATATATTTTAAGGTTCTTTCACCAACATGCCCGAATCTCTTATGCCAAATTTCAAGTTTTGAAAGTGTTTGATTTTTGTAACCATAAAGTGCAATATTCCTTGTATCTTCAAGTTCAAAAGTGAATAATCTACCTGTCTTTTCTCCTTTGGAAATTCTCTTGAATCCATGTTGGGCATCCTCCACAAATGCAATTCTCTTGAATCCATGTTGGGAATCCTCCATATTGATTGAACCTGAGTTGCAAACCCTTTTCCACAATCTGTCCAACACTCATTAAATTCTTGGTAATTGTAGGTACGTATAGAACCCTACTCAACAGATTTTTGTTTCCATGAGAGGTCTTAACATTCCCTAGTTTAATCACTGAGTGCTTGGTGTCATCACCTATTTGTATCTGATGCTTACCCTTTGGTTCCTCAAGGTCATAGAGAAGAGCTACATTCCCTGCCACATGGTTTGAGCATCCTGAATCAATGTAGAAGAGATGGTCATCATTTATACCTGGTTTTGAAGTCATAATCAGAAGAGAATCTTCTTGCTCGCGTGTGTAGTTGTTATAATCCTTTCTTGATTTGTAGCCTCCTTGGTAGTTTCTATTGTAGTTGTTGTTGTAGTTGTTATTGTATCCTTGATGGTGATTAAATCTTCCTCTTGATTTTGTATATCCACCTCTTCGATATCCTCTACCTCCTTGATTCTTGAAGTCCCTGTAACACTCATTTGTAGTATGATTTGAAAATCCACAAATATTACATGGTGAGGAGCTATAAGGTCTCCCCCTACCTTGCTTACCTCCTCTTCCCCTTCCTCTTGAGGTCCTACCTCTCTGCGCTTGGGAGGTAGCTCCTTCATCTTCAAAACTTTTGTTCTTCCCTTTCTCTTTGGACTTTTTTTTATTAGTGTATAGGGCAGAAGAGCTATTACCTCTTGATGAATCTCCATTCTTGTTGAGCTTGGATTCATGGGTAAATAGTTGCCCCATGAGTGTGGTAAGGTCTGGAATCTGCATGTCCATGCACAAGTCCATGGCAGTTGTGAAGCTCTCCCATTTGTCATTAGGTTTAATACCATTGATTACTTGTCTTAAAATGTTCTCTTCTTCAATTTCTTCTCCCATGCTTGCCAATTGATTAGCTACATCTTTGACTTTGCTCACATACTCTGAGATGCCTTGCTTGGGTTGCTTTCTTTGGGTGGTAAACCTAATCCACAATTGGTTCTTCCTAGCCCTTGTGTTGGAAGAGAAATATAAAGACAAAGTTTCCCAAGTCTTTTGGGATGTCTTACAGTTCCTACTATGTGGAAGGAGTACAGTAAGTAAGACCTTGCTAATGCATCCTTGGCACACCATGTGTTGAGTCTTTCATGCTCCTTTCTTGTAGGTTGTCCTTTGCTTCTGAATATGGGCATCTCCTCATCTCCTCAGATGTATCCATAGAGACTTCTTCCTTGCAAGTATGTCTTCATCCTCAAGGACCATGCTTGGTAGTTGCTCCTGTCCAATTTATCAATGGAAGAAGGAAAACCATCTCCCATTCTACCTTAGCTTTGCTCTGATACCACTGTTGGGATAGATGGATGGACACTCCAAAAAATGAGTAGGTACTGCCAAATCC
>CM035437.1:135944713-135947213 GCA_020310875.1 Ceratopteris richardii
TGAGGATCTCCTCTCATTCCCTTTAGGGAATTGCTTCCTTAACCTCGAAAGCTTTACTTGTGGTGTAACCACTTCTTCATAGTCTTCTTCATCCTGTGACTCACTATCACCTTTATGATCATCATGAGAGTCACTAAGAGACTTATACCTGGATGTTGGTGATTCTGATAGACTTCTTCTTTCTCCCATGTGTCCTTGGGTAGCTGATCTTGATGTTGAAGCCTCAGGCCCACTCATTTGAGTTGATTCAACCTGCATATCACCTTTACCACAAACTAATACATCATCCAAGTCATCATCTATTACCTTTTCTTTTCCCTTGTCTACATACCAAGGTTTCAATTCATTAAATACCACATCTCTTGATACATACAACTTCTTGGTGTAAGGGTTATAGCATTTATACCCCTTTTGCTCAGTAGAATAGCCAATGAAAACACATTTTTCAGATTTTGCATCAAGTTTAGATCTTACCTCTTGTGGAATGTGCACATAGCAAGTACATCCAAAAACCTTGAGATGTTCCACACTTGGTTTCTTACCATAGTAGGCCTCATTTGGAGTCAACTCATGCACACCACTTGTAGGTACCCTATTCATCAAATAAACTGAAGTATAAACAGCCTCAGCCCAATAAAATAATGGCATGTGTGCTTCATTAATCATACACCTTGCAATTTCAACAATGTGCCTATTTTTCCTTTCAGCCACCCCATTTTGTTGGGGGGTATACCTGCATGTAAAATGCCATTTAATACCATTCTCATACAAATAAGAGCTGAATTCTTTGGAGAAGTATTCTCCCCCTCCATCAGACCTTAGGGCTTTGATATATTTACCTGTCTCCTTCTCAACCTCTTGTTTGAACCTCTTGAACATAGAGAACACATCTGATTTTTCTTTAATGATGTATATCCAAACTTTTCTAGAATAATCATCAATAAATGTAACAAAGTACCTTGATCCTCCCAAGGATGACTCTTTGGAAGGTCCCCATACATCAGTATGGATGAGGTCCAAGAGATTTGCAGCCCTATGTGTGCTCCTTTGGAATGGTTGTCTTGCTTGCTTCCCTAGTTGACATGCATCACAAAATTCATGAAGCTCTTTGTTCTCAAACATGGGCAGCCCTCTTACAAGCTCTTCCTTGCTCATATTCCTTAGCTTAGGAATGTTGACATGGCCTATTCTCTTGTGCCAAAGGTCAAGTTCAGCAATCCTTTGATTACCAATCATAACAAAGCATACCTTGCTTGCATTAGGAGACACATCCAAGGTGAACATTCTTCCTTCTTTTCTTCCTTGAGCAACAAGCTTGTTTCCATCTTTAGGATTCCTTATAAAGCATCCTTTGTCATTGAAGGTGACCTGCAAACCCTTCTCTACCATTTGCCCTACTGAAATAAGGTTCTTAGTAATAGATGGAACATGCAATACCTTCTCAAGCACCTTGGCTGATTTGTCACATCCAATTCTTACATCTCCAATGTGCTCTATGACATGTTTGGTGTTGTCACCTGTCTCCACACATCCTTTGGACTTTGGAACCTGCAAATTGGTGAATATATCACCCTCACAAGACATATGATTGCTGCACTCTGAGTCTATGTACCATTTGGTATCATATTTAGCATCCTTTGAATAACCATGTCTCATAGCAAGCAATTGATCATTATCTGTTTCCTTGTTTGAAGCATTTGCATAGTTCCCTTGCTTTCTTTGAGTGTATTTACCATCTTTATATCTACAATCTGAAGCTATATGATTTGGTTTACCACAATTATAGCAAATCATACCTTTGTGGGGGTTGTAGCCTCCTCTTCCTTTGCCTCTACCTCTTGCCTTTGCTTGGAATGTAGAGTCACTTGAGCTTTCTCCTTCTTCTTTGCTTTGATGGTTGCCTTGATTGTTGTAGCCTCTTCCTCTTCCTCTTCTTCCACCTCTCCCTTTGCCTCTTGAAGAGTATAGGACCTGACCATGAGTGTCCTTGCTTTTGGATGAATCTCCAAATGATGCCTCCTCAGCCACCAAGTGAGGAATGAGGTCTTCTAAGCATGGAAGTGGATCTCGATAGAGGATAGTGGTAATGAGAGGCTTCCACTTGTCTTCTCCTCTCAATCCATTGAGAGTGACCTGAACCAAATCTTCATCATCAACCTTGCATCCCACTGATGCTAATTGATCCCTTAGATCCTTGATTTTGAGTGTGTACTCAACCACACTTTGGCTATTACCTTTCTTCATGGTATTGAGCTCATTTTTTAGTTGCATTTTCCTAGCTCTTGTAGAGGTTGCATAAACCTTTTCCAAAGCATCCCATACATCCTTGGCATTATCAAAATTTTGTATATGACCAACCATAGCATTAGAAATTACCTGAGATATGAGAAACATTGCTCTTCTATTCCTTTCTTCCCACTCTTTGAGCTCCTTCCTTTGTGCATTGGTAGTGGTTGCATCTTCAAGGCTACATCAGGCCTTTCTTCTTCTCCATTCACTA